>JAGKTI010035659.1:0-11215 GCA_018397915.1 Birgus latro | reverse complement strand
AATAGGTAATTGATAGTGCCATACACCTGGAATTGGCTAATTATCACTTGGCAACATCCAACCTGCACTCGTTCGCTAATTTTCCCTGCTTTTTTTTTCCCCGTGAAATATGCCGTATGAGTTACTCTCGTAATATAAATGTATATAAGAAAGGAAGGGAGAAGCCTGAGTGATATTTATATTCACCTGCATCTACCTAATTTATTATGTATTGTCTAGATTTCCTATGACTTATTTCTTAGAATATACATTAGCAGCTGATATTTTCAACTCTTGGCTACCAAGATACGTATTGTACAGTCAGTTCGCTCTCGTCCTTCACGGTAAAATCACGCCCCTCAATTTCTGCTGCTTTTGTGCCCATTATAAAAGGTCCTGTGACCTCTACCCCTACTAAACATCGTGTGGAAAGCAGTAAAGGACTGTAGATATATATAAGTGTACTAAAGTACTGGAAATAATAAAGTGTGAGTGTGTATATGAGTAAGAAATGACAGAATACAAGCGGCTAATTAACACGAGTGGGAGGCTCGTACGCCTCGTACGCGCTTGTACTTTACATTGCTTTCACAGTGTTTTTTGTTTTTAGTATGGATTCCATACTACTTGGAAATCATTGAGTAGTGTTTCTAGTGTTAATATCTGGCAGTGGTATTCATATTACGGGAAGTCGGGAAGTGTAAAATGGAGACTTAGTTACCCAACTTCAGAAGTCTCCACAAGTCCTACAGTAGTCAACGAGTGCTAAAAAAAAAAAAAAAATCCCAGGAGAAAGCTGAAGGTATGTGCCATATGCATATGTAATTATAATATTCTAGGACTAATAACTGATTTTTGGGCAAATATTTTAACCCGCCGAGTCCTGACCGATTTTTTACTCAGCCTACCCCCAGATCCTGACCGATTTTCGACTTTTTGTTTTTTGGCTGAAACCTTCGCCTTTGGTGAGAAACATCGATAATTCATAGTGAATCGCGATCCTGAGGTAAAAAAAATGTTGATACAGGTGTCACTCAACCTTACATTTTCCTTCTTTTCAGGGTACCTGGCTAAGAAAACGAACTATGGAAGGGTTGACTAATTCAAGCCACTTTAAATTACGTATTTATTTCATTTATTTGGTACGAATTTATGTGTAGTAAAAGTCTATACTGGCGTTTATAAGCATTGTTCACTTACCCAAAACCCCAGTATATGGCACCTTCCTTTACGACATTACCTCATCACTTCTGTTTGTTTCTACCTCTAGCTTCTTTGTTTCTTTGTCCTCCACCTCAGGAATCACTTTCACCGTGAATTTCGTCATTAGAGAGACCGTGGGGCAACATACCTTTACTGGCCAGCTTACTGCTAACAGGTGAATTGCCCAGTGTGGGGGGGAGGGGGGGAAGGCGGGGTTAGGAGGGGCCAGGCAGTATCCCCGCTTGACAGCAGGTAGAGGAAGGTCTCCCACATATGCCTACCAAAAATCACCCGCGAATGTTGAAAAATGTGCACACATTGGGCCTTGCAATTGCGTGACGTACGGTGTACGTCGTTGGGTCTGTCTGTGGGAAAAAGTTGCGATGTACACCGTACGTCGATGGGACTCGGCGGGTTAAAAAAGTCAGTCGGAGCGCGAATATCCCCGGAGGATGGGACCGGCGCGCCTCCGACAACCCCGCGGTTTAGGGGTTAACGATAGCAAATACAGTTGCTTATATCCCAGGAATGAATTTATTAGATTTTATGAACGAGGTAGAGATGAACTGCAGCAAAGCAGGGGTGAGTGAAATATCACAATTCAATACAACCCGGATGAGAATTACGGACACAGTGGTAGTCATGAATACATCTAGCACAAGTACAGAACAAAAACGACTGCGACCTGAAAGCAGACAATCAAAACAATATCTGATCAAGGCAGCATTCACAAACACCAAGCTACAGGCAGCCTAAACAATTTGCATGTAGTCCAAGCAGAAACCGTGCCACAGAAAAACCAAAATATGGAAAGTCATCTCGTGGGTCACATTCGGGAAGTAGGGCTACTCTATGTTATTACTGTGCGAATCCCGGTCACATGAAATCTGCATGTTATATTAAACACATGGAAGATAGAGATAAAGAGAAAGGGATGCAGCCATACTGCAGAAAGCATAAAAACACAGGACACTGAGCATCACATTGCAAGACATTTGAAAGGTTGGTATCTGTTTTTAAGTCGAGGGAAGGGCATGCCACTACAAAAAAACGACCATACATAAAAACAATCAAAGAGTGCATATAGGAAGCATACACGGAAATGAGTGTATTTTGGTGTCTGCTTCCTGTGAAGATCAAAAGATTTCATTATTCTTGGATTCGGGCTCACCAGTGAATTTAATAACACAAGTGGAATTAGAGAAGATTTTTAGAAATAAGAAGAAAGTAACCTTAGTGGAAGAATCTAATTTAGACTTATATGCTGTTGATGGCAAACAAATAACTGTAACGGGCATGATATGATACAGACATCAGTTTTACAGAGACTACAAGGACAATCACCACTAATTTCTGTATAGCACAGAACTTAGCAATAACAGCTAACATGTTATTGAGTTTGAGAACTATGAGGAAAGTGAATATCATATTACTTCCACACATGGACGGGATAGAATATGACAACAAATTCAAAGAGGAAATTTCACCAGAAATGTCACCCAACAATTGTAGAAGATCAAAGGGAGTTGGAACAATCAGACACCTTAGCAGAACGATTCACTCTGACAAGAGTACACCTGTACTCATGCCTACCCTCCCATCTCTACCATCCCCCTTTACCCAGGGACCTAGGTGACAGTCGACTTCCAACATTAATTCCCGCACATCTCACCAATGATGTAGTTATTCCACCTAAATTATATATGAAAGTCACCCGAAAGAGTAAATTGAAGAATGGTACTGTTATTGTCTTAAAAGAATCATGTAAAGTGAAAGGACTCTCTGTGAATAACGCCTTATGTCAGGTGAATGACAATGGGGAAACTCATGTGTTCCTAATTAATCAGATGAATGGAGAAGTGTAGATCAATAGGGGGACTTGTATATGCAATTTAGAGACTTGTCCTGCTCCTATACGTGAAGTAAATAGATGGAACATCAAGTAAGATACAATCGACAGACAGAGAGTGCATAAAGGAGATATTGATTCACTCAGAAAATTCTGATGTGGAAAATGATCTACTGGATTTTTTTTTAAACAAAAACACTGACAGACAGTCACATTACCTGTTGAGAAATTAGGTTGTACTAACCTGATTAAACACTATGTTAACATACACCAGGACACAGAGCCAATACATGTACCAGCATATAGGGTACCACACTCACAACGTACCCTTGCAAATCAGTATGTTGATGAAAAGATGTTAAAAATGGGTCTTATTGAGCCACCAGTCTCCACGATGCCCCATTATTTTTCATGCCCAAACGAAATGGTGATATGCGTGCAGTGGTCGATTACCGGAAATTTAACCAACACAGTCCCAGACCAGTTTCCTATGCCATTGTTGAGTGATGTCTTGCAAAATATTGGACCAGAAAATAATGTACTGTCAACAGTCGATTTACTTAATGGCTATTATCGAACTGAGCTTGATGATGAGTCATGCAAATACAATGAGTCCTCAAGAAACGAAAACTTGATGTACGACTTTTCGATGTTACGAAGGCGAGGAATGTAGGACAAATTCCACAATACGAAAGGTATCTGTCTCGATGATATGAAAAGCGAAGCAAAAGGAAATATGAAAAATTAAAAATTGGCGCACTGCACAGCGCCGCGCTCTTTTGCGGCGAGGCCATCACAACAATAAAAAGACAATTCGCCATCAGGACTTTTCGGCGTCAGGACAAATTCCTGTCATTTATTTACATATCAGTTAATTTAGCAAGTATATTAGTTTTGGAGTTATGTGAGTTATAAAGGTGATGGTGGTATATTCTTCTTATAATAAATGTAAGATATGGCATCAAATAGTATGTATTAACGGAAAATAATATAAATATATTGAAACACGAATCAGGTGACGTACGATGTTTCCCTTCATCGTTTAACATAAGGCTACGTATGAGACACTGACATTTATAAATTCAATCCCTCCACTGTCCGACGTAATAGAGCCAAAGGCATGACCGGAAAGTGGTCTTGTCCGGATAGTGGCCCTGAAGCTCCAGCACTGGCCATTCATGACCCTAACCTAACCTAACCTAAATCAGAAAACCACCTACCTACCTCCCTACTGGACATGCATAGCACTTATTTAAGTCCCCTTTCACATAAATAATGCACACAAAGCATGATTTAACTGAATTTTAACCAAAAAATTATGATTTAGAGGTGAGTAAGGCATAGGTGCTCACAACTTGCCAGCAAGTGTAAGCAAGTACCAGACATGGAAATCACTATGAAAATCACCCTTTCTCACACCGTATGCATTAAATAATGGACACAAAGCATGAATTCATTGAATTTTAACCCCCAAATGATGATTTTGAGGTAAGTAATCCACAGATGTTCATGAGTTGGCAGCTTAGTGTAAATAAGTATCGGACATGGCAATCACTATGAAAATGATCATTTCTCACATATTATGCACTAAAATATGAGACACAAAGCATCATATAAATAAAATGTTACCAGAAAAAGAGTTAGGTATGGCAAAGGTGTTCACTGTTCACCAACTGCCCCAGACATTCTTGACCCTAACCTAACCTAACATAAATCAGAAAACTACCTACCTACCTCCCTACCGGACGTGCATGGCACTTATTTAAGACCCTATTCACATAAATAATTGGCACAAAGCATGAATTAATCGAATTTTAACCCCAAAATGATGAATTTGAGGTGAGTAAGGAAGGGGTGTTCACGAGTTGGCAGGTTAGTGTAAGTAAGTATTGGACGTGGGAATCACTATGAAAATCATTATTTCTCACATCTTATGCACTAAAATATGGGATACAAAGCATCAAATAAATAAATTGTTACCAGAAAAAGAGTTAGGTATGGCAAAGGTGTTTACTGTTCACCAAAAGCACCGGTCATTCTTGACCCTAACCTAACCTAACCTAAATCAGAAAACCACCTACCTACCTCCCTACCGGGGACATGCATAGCCCTTATGTAAGACCCCAATCACATAAATAATTGGCACAAAGCATGAATTATTTTAATTTTAATCCAAAAATGATGATTTTGAGGTGAGTAAGGCAGGGGTGTTCGCCAGCTGACTACATAATGAACGTAAGGAAGAGACATGATTATTACTGAGAAAATCACCTTTTCACACCCTACGCACTCAAATATGGGGCACAAAGCATGAAGTAAATAAAATGTAACCAGAAAAATTATGATTTAGAGGTGTGTAGGACAAAAATGTTCACCAGTTGACTAGATAGTGAACGTATGTAAGAGACATGGTAATCACTGAGAAAATCACCTCTTTCACAGCCCGTGCACTCAAATATGGGACACAAAACATGAAGTAAATAAAATGTAACCAGAGAATGAGGATTTAGAAGTGATTATGGAAAATATTTAGCAGCTGACAATGTTTACTTACATGTCCATGATTGTTGTTTACTCCTTGTTTACCCCACACCTCTAAGGGTTTTACAGTGGTCATAATTGCTCTTGAAGCATGTCCAGTAATCCAGCGTTTAACTACACTTAATCCTTAGCACTGTGACTTTTGATTATGTAAACAAGAACGAAAATACCGCAAACGATCGGACAGCCGTCCACTGTTCACGGGAGTTGAGACAGAACTAGGAGGAGGGGGACAGGGAGGGAAGGGAGCTGGTCGGCGGCCGCGGGAAATTCAAACTGATGCGGTCGGAAAAAATCGGATTTTTTTTTTTTTGCTTTTTTTTGCAATTTTGGGGTTTCGGCCATCAGCCCACGGTGCCCGAATAGTGAGGTAATAGTGGTCGTCTGGATAGTAGAGAGATTACTAATGCCTAATAACCTCAAGTGAACGATCGACATACTCTAACATTGTATGAATAATCTTCATATTACGTCTACATTCTCAGCTAATCAATCAATCTCAACCTACTGCATCCGAAAATTGCAATAAAAATTACTGAAGACAGCTATCGGAGACACCAGATTATAATCCAAAGTCGACTACAATGAGGCAGAACCAAGTTAATTATTGACAACAAGTGCAAGTTATAAATAATATCCAAAGCCTACGCTATTCAATGAACATAGACCTTGATAGGTCCCCATGAAATTAGTTATTATAGTATTAATCAATTAACATTAAGTATATTTATAGAATGACGGGGAATCGTCCTGCGTGTGATTTGTCCTAATGGGGAATCATCCATGTTCTGACAGGGAATTGTCTGACGGCGAACTGACTTCATGTCGAATTATCCCAGTAGTCCACGTCCCTCCTCGCAGCGTCGCTGTACGTGAGGATATTTTCGCAGCTTTGCACCATTTCATACTGTTTACACATGCCTTCAAAGCGCCTGCATCATCTCCAGCATCGGGGGAGCCTGGTGCAAAGAAGAAGCAGCACCGTACTCTAACTCTGGAGAGGAAATTGGAAATTATAAGATGCCACGAGGAGTGCTGGAAGTCTCAGAGATTGGGCATGCTTTAGGACTTGCTGCTTCTGCTGTTGGGACTGTGACCAAGAAAAACGAGATGTTGAAGAAAATGGCCACCTCGCTCTCTACATCTACAGGTATTACTTACTTCTACAGGTATTACTTACTACAAAACAGGAGGGGTAAAGTTTAGGTGGGAGGTCCGAGGGGGTCCTGGATCGCATCCCCCATTTCTATGTATATTTCAATGGGGAAAATCGTTCCAATATACGAAATTTCGAATTACGAAAGGTTTTTATGGTCCATATCCCTTTCGTTTATTGAGGACTCACTGTACACTGCTTTCTCAATAAAAACAGGGCATTATCAGCATAAAAGAATGCCGATGGGGTTAAGGACAGCTGCAGGCACATTACAGCAATTAATGAATAGTGTACCGTACTATCAGGAATGTAAGAAAATGGTATCTTTGTGTAACTGGACAATATTATAATTGCAATGCACACAACAGACGAACATTTACAGAAATTAAACCAGCTCCTACACAGGTTAGCCAATGCTGGTTTGAAAAATTAAGCTGTCTAAATGCAAATTTTGCTTTAAGGAAGTAAAATTCTTAGGCCACAGACTCGATCTTCAGATGAGAAAATACAAGCAGTAAGGGATTTCCCTGAACCCTCAAATGTGGATGAAGTAAGATAATTTTAAAAAATAGCTGGATACTACAGATCATTCATACAACAATTCTCTCACATAGCAGAACCATTATTCCACCTACTGAAAAAAAAAAAAAACAAGCTGTATTTGAGTGTGGAGAGGAACAAAAACTAGCATTTAAGGAAATAATGGATAAAGTTACATGTGCACCTTGCTTGCCCTATCCTAGTTTCACAAAATGCGCAGATGCATCTCGAGAAGGATTAGGGGCTGTATTGATGCAAGAAGATAAGCATGGAAAAAATTAGCCAATTGCATTCGCTAGCAAACAAATAAAAGGTTCAGAGAAAAAATATTGCGCTACAGACCTAGAGGCACTTGCAGTGATCTTAGCATTACAGAAGTTTTGAGATTTGTTATATGGTTATGAAATTTACGTATTCACTGACCATAAACCGTCTGTGGGCATGTTCTAAGAATAACTCCTTTCTGGGAGGAGAGCAAGATAAAAAAAAAGCACGGTTGAAAACCATTATGTACATAATCACTACATAAGAGGCAAAATAAATTTAGCTGTGGACGCATTACATAGGAACCCGATGACATTTCATGTCGCAACATTAGGTCTAAGGGAAAACTTCCCCAACCATGATGAAATCTCGAAAGCACAGAGACTTGATCCAAAATGGTCTAAAGTTATATGAAAATTGGAGAGTGGTGAGGACATACATTTACCTAGGCTACCACTCGAACAATTCACAGTAGTCGACAATGCCTTATACAGGACACCTAAATAGGCTTGCCAGCCGTCTGAACTACAAAACCGGGAGATCGTACACAAACACCACAAAATAGGGAGGCATCTTAAGTGCAGCTGCAATTTCTCTTGTTCTTGTTAGTGTACTGTGACTGAAATAACGTAATCACTCACTGACCACTTCAGACTTGTTTATATACTTTATATACTAAGATAAAACAAACTTTTTACTGTAAAAATAAAACGGGAATAAATAAACTAATTCCTAAAATAAAGAAAGTTTTATTTGGTGTAAGAGTAGACGAAAACAAACTATAGAAAATCAGTGTCAAAGGACAACTTCCTTACCACTATGAATACCATGTCTACATTTTTCAGGGGAGAAAGTATGTAAGATGGGTTTCATCATTCATGTTTCCTTTAAAAAAAAAAATGATTAGAAGACTGCATCAGCACACCTCCGACTGCTATGATCAAAATAAGCAACATCAATAACAGTTTCAAGCAATGCCAGCTTAGGGCTCTCAGCAGCTATGTGGTTAAACAAATATAAAGTGAAAAAAAAATCCACTGTTCAAAAACATATCCTGCTAACGTATACAGTAAATATATTATTTAAACTTATATTTAGTTCGACTTTTAGCTGTATGAGGAATTTTGGGATTTTTCAGTACGAAGTCCTTAAATTCTGCACACTTAATTTGAAAATTACAAAATATCTTTCACAAGATGCATTTGAAACTGGGCTGGATAATGCATATGACACTAATTTTTTTTCACAGCACTACCAGTCCTTTTACCTATTGTTTTCCTAAAGTACTCTACCCAACGCATATCTGCTTTCTCACTGTCAGTGTTTGTTATTAAGCTCTCCTGGACAGCACGAAGTATACAGAAATCATCATACAACTGCTCAGTATCTATTACTCCACCAAGTTTAGCTGAAAGTTTTTCTACATCATGTCACTGGACTGGATTTCTCAGAGATAAAAATGCAAGGTCTTTGAATTCAGAAGTATTAGCATCTTACCATTTATCCAAGTTCTGTGCATCTTTCCGGGAATTTCTTCGCTTCTGCCTCGAATATCTGTTTCCTTCCCCTGTTTAAAAGTTTGAGTGCATCCATTGCTGATTTTCCATAGAATTTATCCTTCATTCTGTTCATATTTTTTTCCCCTTATTTCAGTCATAACATCATCACTCTCTGATAGTTTCACATTGTTCAGAAAAAAAGTGCAAAAATTTTTGTAGAACGTAGCAGAAACCGAGTGGGAATGAATCTTCCTCTTCATCTTTCAAGGCATTCCACTTAATTTTTGAGCATTCTTCTCCTTGTGAGACGACGCAAGATATCAGAGCCGGCCAGTTCATTACAAGGCGATCAATTGCTGGTAGTAAGGAAAGCCATCTAGAAGGGGAATGCCTCAGACTCCAAGTCTACAAAATCAAATAAAGATGCAAGTTCACTTGTCCTCTTTGCAGATGAAGAAAACTCACTGTACACTTTTGATATGAGTGCTTCTACATCAAAGAAAGGGCCCTCAGAGCAAATTTTGTGTAATTGTGTCGAATGTGGCATTTACAGTTCGCCCTGGTGATGGTTGGTACTTCCTTTTTCAGTTTCTCATACACAGAAACATGTTTCCCGAAGCTGACCAATGCATTATCAACAGAAAACCGAGCATTGCAATTTACATCCAACTCATTTTTCTGAAGCACAGAAAGACTCTGATTTGTTATGGCTTCACTTGCTTCTTGTGAATCTTCATAAAAATCCAAAAGACCAAGTTTAATGCCACTGCAGCCACTCTCTTCTGACAAATGTTGCACACTCACTGGAAACATTTTCCAGGCACATACACAGATGTGATGAAATTCAGAGGAGGGTTTGCTCCAGTACCTTTTGAAAGCCCTCCCCTTGTTGTGGACAGAATTAGAACAAGCGTGATTAAACCTTTTTTTTTTTTTTTCATAAGTCGCAGGATAAGGGAAAGGAATGTATGCTTCCATGCCCAAAAGAATAACCTCCTTAATGCACAAGGTACACTCAGATGACTCCCGGCCACGTAAGCAATAATCATTCCAGGGAAAATTAAAGAAGTACTGGTTGAGGGTCTCCCAAATCAGCAGTTTCAAAGTGCCATTGCCGCTCTTCTAGGGAGGGTCCAAAGGCCTTACCGAAGCGATAGGACAGGTTAAATAGATAAGGTTGTGACTGGAGTAGCCCAATGGGGAAAAAAGGTTAACAGCATAAGTAGAGGAATTACCTCTAAGAAATAGGTCAGGAATATTGGAACTCTCTCCAAGGTTGTCAGTTATGGGTGGGGTGGTGTACAAACTGCTCTACGTCATTTAGGATAAAAAAAAAAAATGTAGACTAGTTCAGCAGGTGGATCAGCGAATGGAGAGGAGAGCCAAATGTGGTGGTGAACATTGAAATAACCCAGAATGGAGACTTCAGAGAAAGGAGAAATTAATCAGTTGTATTCCATATTAGAAATAAGATAAAGAATTCTTCATAGGCAGTTGAAGTATGGGATAAGTAAACAGGTTGGATATACTTTGTCAGAGAATAGTAGGATAGCCGAAGCCGGAGAGCAGAGAATTCAGAAGAAGTTCAGGAACACGAGAGTGTTATTTTGTTGAATACATATACACAAAAGCCACCTTTGGCCTTGAAGTGAGTATAAAGAAAGTAGGAAGATACAAAGTAGGGTTGGATAACAGTTGTTTCAGACAGCTGAGTCTCTGTAAGGAAGAGAAGATGAGGTTTAGAGGAAGAGCAGTAGTGTTCAACAGAGAGAAAATTAGTGGGACGGCCACGACTGCTGCTACGAAGTGAGTCAGACAGTGATTCCAAGCATCTCTCTTGGCCGTCACCTTTGTTCGGGAAATGATGAGTCAGTTCGGCTAATCAAACCATAAAATAATCAGAAAAGCTGTGTTTTAACATTAAAGCAACCTATACCAACCCAATATAGGCCTACCCTAACGTCAAGCTACCACAATACCTTATTCTGTTTGGGGGCATGACGAAGGTGCGACGTTACCGAGTCTTTTATTGAGACACTCAGCCTGACGTTGCCAGCATGACTGGCTGATCATGCATACTCGTATAGCCGGAAAAAAAAAAATGCCACCGTGAAAGGGGGGATGGTGAGCGCTTTTATCTCCCCCCCCCGAGGCTTGATGTTGAGGTGGAACTTTTTTTTTTTT
>JAGKTI010035658.1:0-10937 GCA_018397915.1 Birgus latro | reverse complement strand
ACACACACACACACACACACACACACATTTTAAACAATAACACACTAGCAACACAATCTCAAAACAACATATTAATGCAATTGCAACTCTGCCTCCAGTTCAAAAAAATATTTGCCCAACAACACTGTATCAACACAACCTCCACAGCAGCACAGCATACCTAGCAACACAACCTCTACAGCAACACAGCATACCCTAGCAGTACAACAACCATATAAGAACCGAACCTCCTCGTCAAAATACAATCACAGCCGAAACTCAATAACGACATATCCAAAACAACACAATAACAACACAACCACAACAGAAGCAAAATAGCAACACAACCTAAGCAACAAACATCAAAGCCTCCACAGTAACACAATAACAAAACAGCCTCCATAAGAACATAATAACACTGAGACGTAAAAAAGAACACAATAACAATACAGCCTCCACAACAACACAATTCCAGCACATCCACAGAAACATAACAACACAACCAAAATAAAGGTACACTATGGCAGCAACACCTCCACTCAGTACCAGAACAAAACGGTCGCTGCAACAACACAGAAACAACACAATCTTCACAGAAATACCATAACACCTCCAGAACAACATATCAACAACAGCTTTGCATCAAAACAAGAAAAAAAAAACACCACAGTAACACCGTAAGAACACAACCTCCAAAACAACACAATAACAAATGTCTCCAAAACAGCACAATATAAACAACCTCCACAATTACACTAACACAACCCCTACAACAACAGTCTCCAAAACAACACAATGTAAACAACCTCCACAACAACACAATAACACAACCTCCACAACAACACAATAACATAACCTCCAGCCTCCACAACAACACAATAACAGCACACCCTATCCTCAGCAACCCAACAGCACAAAGTAAAACAGCCTTCAGTGTAAAACAGTAACAACAGATATACCAGCATAAGACACAACAGCAACCTAAAAACAATACAGCACAAATTGACAACAACTTTCACAGCCCCACAACCATGCACAAAAAAAAAAAAAACGACTGCAACACAACTCAGCAGCAGGAAAGACATTTGCAGCACCGCTTAATAATAATGACACTTTATGAACACAAGACAATAAAACAAAACCTTGTTTGTACCATAACAACACACGCTTTAGACCAACACAACGACAGTACAACACACATTAGCAACACAGCATAAAATAACAACACGAGTTTCACAACAGCACAAGAACACACTATATAAACACAACTTTCACTACAATAGAACACACAACAACACAAAACACAGTGACGGTGTAAGAGAAAACAAGATTGACAACATTCACAGTGGG
The DNA here is from genome assembly GCA_018397915.1 of Birgus latro. Classification (NCBI taxonomy): domain Eukaryota; kingdom Metazoa; phylum Arthropoda; class Malacostraca; order Decapoda; family Coenobitidae; genus Birgus; species Birgus latro. The sequence goes on along the minus strand of JAGKTI010035658.1, from coordinate 9,608 downwards.
AAGACAGTCTACACAACTACAGTGCATCATGCCACTGCAGTATGCAAACTGCCATGTTGGTCAATGAACATAATTAAAACATACGATCTTAAAATTTATTTGTTTATATGGTTTGACGTTTGATCCCATAAATCCCTTTAAAATGCCTGAATAAAACAAAAATGAAACGGCGCTTGGGGTTATTGGCGCAAGGAACACTCGTGCCAAGTTTGAATAGAATGGAGAATATTAAAAGGAATTGCGCCAAGTTGAAAATACATCAGGAAGAAAGAAAAAAGAAACGCAGGGCATGCAGAAGCTCTCCATACATTGGTGTGAAGACCAAATAACAAAACTTTCACAACTAGACAGAATATCAAAACAACCAATGCACACAAATGATAAAACTCAGATATTACGATAAGAAGGAGGAAAGAGAAGGAGGAGAGAGGAGGAGGAGGAGGAGAGAGGAGGGAGGAGGAGGAGGGAAAAAATGAAGAGGAGAAAGATGGGAAGGAATAATAGCAAGGAAAATAGAGGAAGTAGGAGGGGTACATGAGGAAGGAAGGAAGAAGGAACTATAATATATTGATAAAGGGGAACGAGAAAGACAAGCAAAAAAGGAAAAATAAGAAAAAAAAAACATTAGGCATGTTGTGAGAGGGAGAAACCTTATTGCATTATATAGACTTTCTGAGTGGTGGTGAGGGCATAAGAACGTGACTTGGTGAGAGGATGAAGTGGTGGCGGAGGAAGAGAGGAGGAAAAATGCAAGAGCGAGGAAATAAAGGAAGAGAATGTGAGACGAGAGGCGAGTAGTGTCTAAGGAAGAAACCTGGGAGGAGGAGGAGAAGGAAGGAGAGAGAGAGAGGGGGGGGGGTTGGGCTGTTGAACCGTTCAATCGATTGAAATAGAGCTTATGAAATGTGGTGTAAGAATGAGGTTGCTAGAGAGGAGGAGGGTATTAAGTCGTTCCCAACAGAAATGACATCTTGCTGCATCCTCAAAAGAACACTTTAAAGTACTGGTGCAATTTTCAGGTTTACGTTTAGTCTTCAGTCACAGGTTTATGGTTGCTTATGTGTCCATCATCATGAAAAAACAAAGACTGCATTACAATCTTATTTATATTTTTCCAGGCAGCATCAGAGATCGCACATTTGGAGTTAGGCTTCAACATGAATTTTTAAACCTTACATTGCAGTGAGCAGAAAAATCAACAACCAATTTGTCTACACAAGGTAGATGTCTCGGTGGCTATAGTAAGTCAATATATTACAAATTACAAGTAACAACTACTCCAATACAGAAATGAAGTTAAAATGGTGAGAAGGTGCGCGTCCGACCCGCCTGTGATACTGCTGCTGAAGCAATCCATGGTGTAGTTCTGTAACGTCTGCCCATTTTCTTCGGCGATTCGCTTCAAAACGCCCCTAAGTCAACAATACAGAGCAGTATAGACACAGCTTAGGATGAAGGACTCAGGCACTGCACCAATGAGGGAAACCACCAGCACTAATTAATATTCCCTCATTCATCTTCCTGAAGTAAACTCTAATTTAACTCCTTGAAGGAGCTGAAACAAGGAATAAATGATTGAAACTCAGTGCAACAGTAGCATGCTAACAACTTTCCGCAGCTTTTTTCTCTTTTAACCTTGAAAACTATTAAGAAGTAAGCTAATTTTAAAATATTCATTGCTGAAGTCTAGTATAATTATATATATTTAGATAGATAGATACAGTATATAGATAGAGAGATCTGGATTGAGATAGATATAGATATAGGTAGATAATATACTAAACGGTAGACTGTTAATACTTGTTAGCCATGAAATAAGGCATAGCACATAGGGTAAGAAATAAGTTAATTGGAAAAATGATAGTCAGTGAAGGAACGAAATAAAAGAGAAGTGTTTTGAATATTACAGTGAAAGAGACAGAATGGTACCAGGACAGTGCGCATGCGGTAATAATAACTGAGCATTAGTGCCAGTTTCTACCCCATCTCCCATGGAACGCCATCCTCTTCATATTTTCGTTTGTCTCGTTCATGATGAAGCGTTCATTCACCCTCCACTCATCCGATTTTCATACATATAGCTAGTCCTTCATTATCCATATGAATGAAATACCTCAGAATACCTCTCGATACATTTCTCACTACTGCCTCCACACCTCAGTTTACACTACTTTATCCATCTGTTCCTCCATGTCACTTCACTGGCCCCTCTTTTATAAATAAAATCTGCAAGCAGTATACTGCCATGTAAAGCTTTGTGTGCTCGAGCACTCAGATTCTAACTTCATCTGCTTTCCACATTTTTTTTTTTTATGTGTCCGACTCTGGGCATAGGCTTCACAGCCTGCTATCAAGGCCCAGTCGTCCTCCTACAATCTACATGTCACCACTTCGGCGCTTTGTCTCATACAGGACTGGTGTATTGGTATTAGCGGGGTCATTTTTACGACATGTCGGCGGGTCTTCTGGTAGATCAGTAAAGCCTGATTTAATGAAATTCAAATCCTTAAACTGTTCCCTGAACCAGCGAGGATTCGAACCTGGGTCCCACGGGACCGCAAGCCAACTCTCTACCGATCGAGCTACCGCCTCCCCAATGTTTGTTATTCTCCTCACTTGTCGCTGCCTATCGCTCAGTTCATTTAGGCTACCATATAAACACATTAGTTCACAAGACACCCAGATATTTTTGTGCCTTTTTGTTCTTTTCTACAATAATTGTTTCTCAAACATCATCACATTGCACTCCTCTGTATTACCTTTAAGTTACGTCTCTCACTGACTTTTTGTCAGTTTTCCCAACCAGACTCTAACTTCCACACCACATTTCTTATCAGCAAAATTTCATCTCCCTGCTGAGGTGCTGACAATTACCACTCACTGCAGTGATTTCTGAATACGTTTTCTATATTTCATCTTAATGATTAAACTCTCATTCACGAGGAATATCCATAATGACATAATACAGTCTTATTTCAAATCAGCAACGACGACAACTTTCTATACCAACTCACCGTCTGTCCTTTTGCTCCATTGTTAATATCTTGACTGATATTGAGTATTCTGCATTACACTCCATATAGGCGTACACCAATTAGCTTCCACAATACTTACCTGCTTCATACTATATTTGCTCTGGTGCATAGCCTAAATGGGGAGGAGACTGTGGCTCCAGTTGAACAGGATTGTACTTCCGTGGTAGATGGAAACCTATTGATACATAAAAGTAGGGCTCAGGTTTCACTAGCTTCCTTATTGTTCCATTATTGTGAATTGTAGTCCAGTATACATTTCTAAACACTGTCCTCTAATTACTGACATAAAATATCTTGCACGTTATACTACATATAATTTTTCAAAATAATAAGAAAATTGCGTATATCTGTAATGTTGTTTCAGTGTTCGCAGAGGAAGGCATCAGATATATTCCCTACCCACGGCCCTTATCCTTGTGACAGTCGCTCGAGATTTCCTGAACCATTGTCAGACTCATCACCTTCTGCAACATTCGTGAACTTTCTTCTAGTTTCCTCTGTTGAACGCCACCCCTCTTACTCAGAACTTATCCCTGATCACCTCATCCTAACTGTCTGGAATCATTCACTGTTTTTTCTCATCATCCGACCAATTCCCAACATCCGTGGCTTGAAAGCTTGTTCTAATGCTGTGCACAATCAGGGGATGGCATTCAGATGGCGCCACCGTCAACTTACCCCTGGATCATGTTAACTTTGTTTCTGTCCAGAATCATGCAAGAATTTTTTATCATGTAGGAAAGAAATCACGCAGCGTAAGTGCAAAGAACTCGCCAACAGTGTCTCTTTCCACTCCTAGCATGTTGCCCAGAACCTCACAGATAACTTTACTATTTCGCCTTTCCCTCTTCTTTTCCGTCCGTATGGCTCTGTACCTGTTTTCTCTGTTAACTAAACACGTTGCCCAAACATTTGCCCCGAACTCTATTTTGGTTCATTCCATTGCTGTTCCTCCATCTCCTCTTACGTCTGACCTGCTTCTGCCTGATGTAAAACCAGTTCATAGTAAATATTTTCCGTCCTTAATGGCTTCCGTGTCAGTAAGACGTACAGTCCTGATGGGCTCCAGCCTGAGTATCCAAAAACTCTGAGTTTGTGCTTATACGCTGTTTAGGCAAACTTAGCACGTCCTGTCAGAGTGGAATCAAAGGCACTTCGTATCGTGTGTGTGTGTGTGTGTGTGTGTGTGTGTGTGTGTGTGTAATTCACCGGGTCGGTCAGGATCACTTGGCGGTCGTGATCAAATTAATGTGTCCAGGCATTTGAAGTAACAAATATTGCTGGCTTTTAGTATTGTGTTATTCGTTGTTAGCATAAATACGAAAAAATTATACACAAGAAATATCAAAGACCTGTCAGCCTTTGTACAGGAGTTGTGGAATGGTGTGGGCGTGGTTTTCGTCTGTAATTATTTTGCAGTAGGGAGAGTGTCAATTTGCGTCCCCTAATGCCGGAGGGAGCCACAAGGAATCTCTAGCTCAGCCCAAAGCTTGGTGGATGAAACAATCTTTTTTAACTCAATGCAACGAGGCCATTTGTTGGTTCTTTTAATCCTTTGATTAGGTTAAACATTCATCCCCTGACAGAGTAGATGCCCAACGATATTTCCAGCCAAACATGTGGTGCAATAGTGATGAGGATAGGTTCTTTGCTGATTTCTCTCGGTCATTTTTGTGGGTGAGATGAGTTATTCTGTATCACCTGATGCAGTGAGGTGGCTATGGTATCTCTAGCTCAGCTTGTCGCTTGGTAATGGTGTATGGAGTGGTACCTGTGATAGACGCCTATACAGGTGCCTTACTCTCTTCCCTGAACTTGAAACTGGTACAGTGATACACTTGCTCAATTCAGGACCAAAATCCTAGTTCTCTGTCCACTCGTCCTACGATAGCAGCATGGCAGCTGTTAAGACTGGTGAAGAAAGTGGCGTGCTGGAGGGTGTGCTGCAGCTTCAGGAGCAGCTCTGAAAGATGCTAGCGTGCTCATAAAGTGCTTTTCACTGAAAAGGCGTGGTCCAGTCAGAGATTCAGGTTTAAGTTTCCGTATGCAAGGCATTCTCAGGAGGGGATGGGGCATTCCAAGACCAGGAGCAGCTCTGCCTACTGATGAGAAATGAGACGGGGTCTCTCTGCTTGTGTGTGTTGCTATACGGGTTGACAGTACCTCATCTGCTGTAGTTCTTGACAAAAGGACATTCCCAGGAGATTCTTCTCCTTTTTCTGCTTCGGAAGAGGAGACTTTATCAAAGGAAAACGATGAGGGGCCTTTGCAATAGCTCTGGCATAAAAGTTAGTTCAACTGATGGATGACAAATGGCTGATGCAGAACCATGATAGTTGGTTGGAGGCCATGTGTAGGTGCAGGAGACCCTATTCGTCCTGTTAATCACTGCCATTTCACTGACTATTGTCTTTTTGTGTATTCCTAGCATGTGGTATGCCAGTACCTGGCGGTAGTTGTGTGAACACTTGGTGTGGATGTGATCAGACGTAGATAAAGTTAATGGGCTAAAATGACTGCGGTCTGCCTGGTTATTCCGATTTCACTACACAACATGTCGACGACGCCTGGTTATCCTTGCAGAAATTCTTCTTTTTCTCTTTTGCAGTGCGTTGAACCAACCACATTTAGTATTGACTTAAATATTTATTTCATTTTTTCAGTGTTTCACCTTTTAGGTAATATTTTGTCATCCATTCCATTTCCTCTCCTGTTTTACTCCTACTTCTTCCACTGGCTTGTTTCCTTTCAGTACAACAGACATCACTTTCTTTCCCACCGTACTCTTCTTCCATTTCCTTGTGGTTTCCTTTACTGCTGTTTCTTGCTTTTCTCTGATTTCATGGGTTATGAAGTGTTTCTTGGAGGCTTTGACGAATGTTGTGTTCTTGCGTTATTACACTGTCTATGGAAACCCGCTTCATCACTAGGGTTGCATTCTGCCTTTACGGCTCTACAGTGTTTCTAAAGTCTTGCACCATCTCTTGAGTCTTACTCTGTTTCTGAAGCTTTTTTGTGTCGATGGGGTCCTCCTTTTTTTTTGTGATTGTGTGTCTCTGGGATCCTGCATTGTCTTAGATTCTTCTGTAGCTCTGCAGCCCTATATTCTTTTTCTGGTTGTGTGTGTCTGACCCCACACTGTCGCTGGAGTTATGAATGTCTGAGGTATTCTGCGTCTCTAGGACATTTCTCTCTCTCTGAAGTCCTGGTCCATCCCTTCGCTCCCCCTCTCTCTGGGGCTTTTCTGAAAGTCTGGGAACCTCCTGTGTCTTTAGGGCTCTTCTTTGTATCTTAGGTGTTGCTGAACTGGGTTTTTGCTGCATATTTGGTGTCCCGGTATTATTATGAGGTCTTGAGTCTCTAGGGTCCTGCTGTATTTCTGGAATCATGCAATATCTTTGGGACTCTTCTGTGTATTATTGTTTTTTTTTTCTGTAGTAGAAAAATTGCCGTTTCTCGTGAATACCCATGCTGCTTCGTTGTTTCGTGTTCATTTCAACTTTTTTTTCCTTGGCTAACACCCAACGACATTATTTAACACTATGGAGTCATGGAAACTAATGTCAAAAACCACCATTATGCTTATTTTTTCATAATAATATGGCTGTACGACATGTCAGTAAATGTACCAGTCAACCATAAAACTAGACGGTGGACGTACTTTTTTCTGTTCCACTGTAAGGGAAATCAAGCCACTTTATGCGAAAATCGTGTGAGAGAAACGAGCTGGTGAGTGAGTCGTCCGATATCCGATATAAAGGTTATGTGTGGCAGGGACGAGAGATGGCTGGGGCAGGAGTTTAGAGGGGATAGTTGGGAAGTGTGGAATGAAAGATGAAGAGGGAGAAGAATGGCAAAATGGAAAGAAAGGGACGGAGCTGAGTGTGAGAGTAACCAGTTCCGTAATATGACTTAGTTTTTGTTAGATTCACGCTACCACTCTATGATTTTATTAGGCTTAGGGCAGACCAGTTTTTGTGAAGGTACTCGATATTACGAAGAAAGTAAATGTGTCGGAGGGATGATTAAAGAGAAAATAAAGTTGAGAGGTTGCAAAGAGTAACAGTGGACTGACCGTTTAAAGAAGACGTATTTCTTAACTTTATTCTTGCTACTTAAAAAAAAGAAAAGTCTTCTTAGTGGAGGAGTTTTATGAAGCTCGTTTTATTCTCTTCCCTGCGAGAAGTTTCGTCTGTGCTACATGCAGTTGTCTGTTACAGAAAAAAAACAAAATAGAAAAAAGTTCTCTGGGTGAATGAAAGAGAGCGAAAGAGTGCAGGCGAAGAAACAGAGAACGGCTTATCGATGAGACGAAGTGTAAGAAGAACATATTACCATGATGTTGAAAGAAGTGAAGGATGGAAGGGATATACAGCGGAATGGGTGCGGAAGAGAAACACGAGGGGAAAAAATAGTAGGCTTAAGAGCTGGAGCGGAAATTGTTCCCAAAAAGTGAGTGGGGAGATGGAGGGAGGGAGACAGAAAGGCGGTAAAGATTCTCTGGCTCCTATGATTCACTCTTTGGTGAAGAATATCCCCAGGTGTGAGCTGAAATAAAATAAATGAGTTGTCCCGACGATGATGTGATAATTGATGACACCATTAAAATCCAGGGTCTTACGAATCACTCTCGACATAAATGAACATCTTACTTTAGCTTCAGTAAAACACTAAAGTTGTCTCTATTATGAGAAGGATCAGATAATGGTTGGAACAGAAATATTAGTACGACAGTCACAGCCCTACGATTATTGATTCAGGTCTCTATTATTGTGATTACGTCTTTAACAAGCAAGATAGATGAAGTAAAGGAGAAACTGGAAATCAGTAAGTCATCTCATCCCAGCGTGCAGTAAAAGCCAATTTATTCCTTGCATCCGGTTACGTCCTATTTTTGGTAAATTACTGGTACAACTGAGGTCTGGTATTCCTTCCCACCCTGATGTTTCCAGCCTGTATATATGTCAAAGGCACACACGTTACATGAATGTATTCAACACTGACTGCTAGCAATTGCTATGCGGTCATATTCTCTCTGTATTACAGCATATATCGAGTTCATGTGTTGCAGTGCCACAGATGCTGGTCCAAGACAGCAGCTTGGGTGAGGGTGCCTGGCCACAACAACATACAGACGATTTTACTCGATTTGGGAAACGACTCTCGTACTGAAAGAATTAATGGAGGCTATAATCTTACCCCTCAGTTCAAAAAGTTTCCAAAACTAAAAAAATAACAACCTGGGGATGACAAGCATAAATTAAGAGCAGACGTCACCTTTTTGCCAAGGTTATAAGAGTTATCAGTAGTGGGGTTCCCCAGGGTTCTTGCCTTTCACTGAGTCTCTAGTAGTCATCATTATTTTTTGTATGAGAGAGAGAGAGAGAGAGAGAGAGAGAGAGAGAGAGAGAGAAAGAGAGAAAGTTAAGACAATCCGGTTATCGTGTCTCTACCCCGTGTCTCCTGCGGACACCGGACAAGACATATATTGACTCTATATACGATTTCCATTCATACTGGAATTGGTAATGTAGAAGGTTAATACTAAACGACCTCAGTAAAATCCGACTTGCAGTGTCTTAAATAGTCATCGTTATTCATTGATAATATTGTGCTTGTTAACGACTTAAGGTATCGGTATGCAGGCATTAAAATACTAAAAATTACTTTTGGTTCTTCAGTTTATCTGTAATCAAAGGCTCTGTTCCAGTCACAATTATCTTGACTTGTTTTGCATTGAGTATACTGGCGTTGTTTCATTGGCAAGAGTGAAATGTAAACAAAAGCGACGATAAGGAGACTGTTGTTTGTGTCATTTTTTATTCATGGGCGTTGTTCTTATTATGGTTCAAAATTAGATAGACCTTTTAGAAGTTGGCATAATCCCAGGAATGAGGATTACTCGATCCCACATGACTGCCCGGAGTTTACCCAGGGTCATATTGTTGGATTATATCATAGAGGAACCCAGACTACGCAATGTGGGACTTGTATTTGAAATCGAGCCGAGCATTCATACACGGTAGCCACAGCCAATCAGCATTTTCCTTGCCGTATCTACACTGTCGGGTGTATTATCAACCCACAGCGGTTTTCTCATTTAAGTCTGGCTGAGAAGCACTGATTTATTGACGAAGAATAATATTTGCATGCCTCGCTCATGCAAGATTAGAAGAGCAATCAGTTATATAATGTGAATTCGTGGTGACCTGGTTGAATCCCACGAAAGGTAGTAAGGAACAATAAGAATGCGCAAGGATGTAGTATAATACAGTAACAATAATTTTTCACAGGTCTGACGTACGAGTACAGAAATACCTTTGCGCCTCCCGCTAATGTCTGCATGTATAAGATTTTCTGTCGTAGCCTACCACAGCTGTTATAATCTTCCATATCTTTAGGGAATATGCGAAATCAATAATCGTACTACTTATGTGGACTTGCTTAAATATAATAATATGCTATCTGTCTATCTAAATACCTAGACTGCTTTCCCTCCAAAAAGGGGGGTAGCAGAGACAGGACGACACACTCCCAATTTACACACACACACACACACACACACACACACAC
>JAGKTI010035655.1:0-11215 GCA_018397915.1 Birgus latro | reverse complement strand
TGGTTATGGTGGTGGTGGTAGTTTGTGGTACTGGTGGTTTGTGGTTTTGGTGGTAGTTGTATGTGGTTATGGTGGTGGTGGTAGTTGATGGCAGTTTGTGGTGGTAGTAATAGTGGTATTTGTCGGTGGTGGTGGTAATTGTGGTGGGTAATTGTGTTAATGATGGTGGTTGGTGGTAATTGTGGTAATGATGATCCTGGTTGAGATCAGACAACCATTAATATTGCTGTAATCATCATCATTCCATAGAGAGAGAGAATCATTATTATATGGCTTTAAATTTTCGAATATTCTAGAAAGCAAGAGAGAGAGAGGGAGAATGGAAGAAGGAGATGGAGGAAGGAGGGTAGGAGAGGAGGGAGGAGGTAAGAGGGCAGGGAGGGGGGGAGTGGAGGAAGTTGCTTTTCAGGGAGGAAGAAGAGGTGGAGGGAAGAAGGAAGACAAGGAGAAAGGATGAAAGAAGAGGGATGGAGGAAAGGAGGGAGGAGGAAGAAAGGAACTAATGGAGGAAGGGAGGTGGAGGAAACAACTAAGTTATGGAGGGGGAGGGAGGAAAGGATGGAGGGGCGGAGAGGAGGGGGGGGGGGGTTGGAGGGAAAGTGCCGGCGTCAGTGAAGTACGTCAGTACAGTTTGAACACCGAAGGAAGGAGGTTGTGTACTATTTTGGTAAGCCTTTTTTTTCCCCCTTGAATTGCTTCTCTGATGGTGATAATGATATAAGTTTGAATTTTAAACACCCCCGAGTATTTACAAAGCTTAATTAGATGACTGAAATTATAGATGGAAATAGAAGGGGAAATTGATGCTTGTGTGCGGAGGTTGGGATGGCGTCGGTTGGGATTTCAAATTTTGTGTGGTTTGATTTTCGCTATATTTAGGGATATTTTATGGTTGATGTGGAATTGTTTTGTGATGGTTTATAGGGATTTTCTTTTTCAGGTGTGAGTTGAGGGAGTGGGCGGCATTATAGCGAACAGGCATGGAAGTGAGGTAATGGCCGTTCTTCCTGGTTTCACGGCACTGCACCACAACCACAATCATCGATCACAATGGACAGGGAATTTAATTGGATACTGATATTGTGAGTATGCTAAAGCCATTTTATTATTATTCTATGCTTGCCACTTCCGCGCGTATTTCTTGGAGGGGTTAGGTATATTAATTTTACAACTAAAGTATTAAAATCGTTGTAACGAGTTTCTCATCAAATTCCATGCAACAACTTCATAATGATCCTTAACCCCCTTTCAGTTAATTTATGACAGTGTGGTCTGCTTAGGGTGGTAATTTTGACTAATAACCAAGGAGATGCCACATGTAGTAAGAATAGGCTGATAATTTTGAACCAGAGATGCTGTGTGTATTCGGGTTAGGATGGTAATTTTGACTAGTAACTAAGGAGATGCCATGTAGTCAGGGTAGGATGGTTATTTTGACTAGTAACCAAAGAGATGTCATGGGTAGTCAGGGTAGGATGGTAATTTTGACTAGTAACCAAGGAGATGCCACGTGTAGTCAGGTTAGGATGGTAATTTTGACTAGTAACCAAGAAGATGCTGTGTGGTCAGGTTAGGGTGGTAATTTTGACTGGTAACCAAGGAGATGCCATGTGTAGTCAGGTTAGAATGGTAATTTTGACTGCTAACCAAGATGATGATGCGTGTAGTCAGGTTAAGATGGTAATTTTGACTAGGAACCAAGGAGATAATGTGTGTAGTCAGGTTAGGATGATAATTTTGACTAGCAGCCGTGGCTCAGTGGGTTAGAGCGCTCCGCTCTGGCCATAGGGTCGGAGGATCGAATCCACCCAAGGGTCATTGGTAGACATCAGGAAGGGCATCCGGTCATAAAATGCTACACGCTCCAATCTAAAAAGGCCGACGCATGCAAGCATGTTGCAGCCTTCAAAAAAACGAAACGAAACGAAACGAGTAACCAAGGAGATGTAACATGTTCACATATTAGGATGGTAATTTTGACTAGTAACCAAGGAGATGCCGTGTGTAGTCAGGATAGGATGGTAATTTTGACTAATAACCAAGGAGATGCTGTGGGGTCAGGGTAGGATGGTAATTTTGACTAGTAACCAAGGAGATTCCTGCTTAAATTAGGGTAAAGTTGGCCTTTAGGGCAGTTTTCTTTAAGGCCAAGTTATTTTTTTTTTTTTTTATGTGTTCGACTCTGGGCATAGGCTTTACAGCCTGCTATCAAGGCCCAGCCGTCCTCCTACATACTACATGTCACCACTTCGGCGCTAACACCCACCGTCCATATTGAATACATGCTAGGGCTGTCTCATACAGGACTGGTGTATTGGTATTAGCGGGGTTATTTTTACATGTCGGCGGGTCTTCTGGTAGATCAGTAAAGCCTGATTTAATGAAATTGAAATCCTTAAACTATTCCCTGCCCCAGCGAGGATTCGAACCTGGATCCCTCGGGACTGCAAGCCAACTCTCTACCGATCGAGCTACCGCCTCCCCTAAATGTCTAATAACCAAGGAGATTCATTCCTAGCACTTCATGAGTAGCTTCATGTTCTAATAGTACAAATCAGTATTCAGGATGGAGAGATGGCAATTGTAGGCCGAGTTAAATCAGTCTAGTAACCAAGGAGACTCATTCCTAGCACTTTGTGACTAGCTTCATGTTCTGGTACAGTGTAAGTCCTCTAATTCAGCATCTTCGGGACCAAGCAGGTGCCGAAAGAGCAGCAGACGAATGACTGGGAAAACCTGCCAGTGAGTTTCTAGCAATCATATTCGGTCACCCCAATATAATGTGTCAAGCAAGTATTATTGGTCAAGCCTAAGAACAAATATTTAATAAATAACTTATATTTAATGTATTTAATGATACAATACACATGAACTTACCTTAACCTGGGTGTGCAGTATTTACATTTGTACACCAGAAAGCACTAGACTCCCCCGTAGCCAGAGTAGTAGTGGCCAGTGACAACCAAGCAGTCGAACAACCCACACCCACCGCCCGTAACCCAACCCCAGTGTAAGTGTTGTTGGATAGATGTGGAACGGCCGAAGCTGGTGATGTTACAATGTCATGATTGTTTTTATAGGCATTCAGAACCAGTAGGGGTATACAAGTATATAAAGGTATTTAATGTGTAATACTGTGCTGTTATCCACAACGTATGAAAATGGCACAAAAATGAAGAGACCTACAATGTATTATGTGTTATTGGCTGTATACTCACGTCCTGTTTTATAATTTACATATAAGTGCAGTATAGTGAACAACATCTGTTGAAAGATGTCTTTTCTCATCCACTTTCACTCCCACCTCCACCACCCTACTCTCTGGGTTCCTGTCTCCACAAAACGTCTCTTTTACCCTCTCGTCCCCCACTCTTGCCCTTTAACATAAACTAAGATGATAATGAAATGATCTGTCAGGTATTGATCATATTATTACACCAGTTTTAAGCACCAACAAATCAATAACGGACAATACTTTGATATACCTGCCATAATCCTGTTGTAAGTTGTTACATGACACACACTCTGCAAGTTGGACCTTGTGTTACAAGCCTTGTCTACTTGGGCAGTACCGTGTGCTGCGGATCGAGCGAAAAAAAGCTCTGTCAAGTAGACACAGATCAGCTGACCAACCAAAACATTCAAAATGGCAGAGGATGCTGCTCAAGCACTGATTGAAGAAGTTTATTTGATAGTCTGTATGCTCAAGTGAGAATAAAACTCCACAATAACATTAGTTAACTACTTTTATATACATGATGATGATGGGAGGTCTTATACTTTGTCTTGGCCTAGAGATAGGTGCTTCGTTACCAACACGTTCATAGCTGTTTTACAAACAAACCTATAAACTAGACACTATGCCCAAAGACTCTTTAATGTTTCATTACTTAACCCGTCACGTCCCGACCGATTTCCTACCTCTGATACCCCCCAGTCCCGAGCAATTTCGGGATTTCTTTTTTCCCCCTCAAACCTTCGCTTTTGGTGAGAAACATCGAGAATTCATAGAGAAATCGCCCTCCTGAGTCTATAAATGGTGAAACAGGTGATGAGTCAGCCTTACCTTTCATTCTTTCTCAGGGTATCTGGCCTTGAAGAAAACTATGGGAGGCTAAACTAATTCAAGCCACTTTGAATTACGTATTTATTTATTTATTTATTTGGTACAAGTTTGTGTAGTACAAGACTATATTGGTTTTCACACAATTATATAGGCAATAGAAGCATTGTTCAGTCACCAGACACATCCACATATGGCACCTTCCTTTACGACATTACCACCTCATCACTTCTGTTTATTTCTTGTTCTAGCTTTTTTATTTCTTTGTCCTCCACCTCTGGAATCACTGTTACCTTGAATTTCGTCATTGGAGAGATCGTGGGGCAACATGTCTTTACTGGCCAGGTCACTGCTAACAGGTGAATTGCCGAGTGTGGGGGGAAGGTGGGGCCAGGCAGTATCCCCACTTGACAGCAGATAGAGGAAGGTCTCCCACATATGCCTACCAAAAGTCACCCTTGAAACTTGAAAATTGTGCAAATTATGAGCCTTGCAATTGCGCGACGTACCTATATGTCGATGGCTCTAGCTGTGACAGAACGTTGCAACGTACCCATACTTCGACGGGACGCTTCGGGTTAACACAATGAATTTGGTGAAGTTCAACCTCCTCATAGGAGTGAAAAAAGTCCACAGTTGGAGCACTTGTAGTACACAGTTGAAGTGGCCGCCATCTTTGTTTACAAACAGTGGAGTGTGCTGACCGTTCCACCTCTTTCTTTCGCTCTCTTTGCCTGGCGAGCGGAAAAACTTGCTCGCCAAGCAGTTTGTCTACCAGCAAAGCAATCTGTAGCGTCCTGTGGTGCCTGGGTGAGTAGACACATTGAAGGACATATGATTGTTTATCATTAACACAGGTTGTGTGGTTTTGGACATCCATTAATTCATATTAATGTGGCAATTTAAGCCATATAATATAAACACCTAGGGTTTATGTTCCTGTCATTATTGGATGAATTAAACGAATTAGCGATTGGCTCTGATGAACCACAAACTCTCTACCTTCATGATAATATGCCAACCTGTCAGATGTGACACAATGTCATCATGTATACGTCTGACCTACATTCATTCACAATACAGGATGTAAGTATATAGCCAATAATACATTGTAGNCAGTTGGAGCACTTGTAGTACACAGTTGAAGTGGCCGCCATCTTTGTTTACAAACAGTGGAGTGTGCTGACCGTTCCACCTCTTTCTTTCGCTCTCTTTGCCTGGCGAGCGGAAAAACTTGCTCGGCAAGCAGTTTGTCTACCAGCAAAGCAATCTGTAGCGTCCTGTGGTGCCTGGGTGAGTAGACACATTGAAGGACATATGATTGTTTATCATTAACACAGGTTGTGTGGTTTTGGACATCCATTAATTCATATTAATGTGGCAATTTAAGCCATATAATATAAACACCTAGGGTTTACGTTCCTGTCATTATTGGATGAATTAAACGAATCAGCGATTGGGTCTGATGAAACACAAACACTATGCCTTCATGATAATATGCTGACCTGTCAAATGTGACACAATGTCATCATGTATACGACTGACCCACATTCAGTCACAATACAGGATGTAAGTATATAGCCAATAATACATTGTAGATGTTCATTTTCATGCCATTCTCATATGTTGTGGATAACAGCACAATGTAGCGCTGCTCTCGGGTGTCTGCCCTTACCTTACCTCCATCCTTCTTTCCTTCCATCCTCTTCTGTCTTTTTCCTTCATTCTTTCCTCATCCTTCTGCCCACGGGTTACTTTACACTCCTTCTTCTTTCTTTCCTTCATTCTTTCCTCTTCCTTCTGCCTGTGGGTGACTCTACCCTGAGTGACAAGCCAAATGGTTTCCTGTACACCAGGACACCATTTACTATGCTGGGCAGTAACCATATAACCAAATTATGGTGCCTGATGGTTTAGTGGGTAATTACGGCACTCCAATCAGATTGAGCCAGTGAAGGTTCATATCCAAGGGATGGTTGGGGTTTATTATTTATTTAATGCCACTCAGGGATGAGTGAGGCTGGTCACTCATCTTAAATGTCAGGACCAACTTGCCTAGCCACAGGCTCCTATGCTTCTCATGGAGATGATGAATGGAATGAATGACTCTATATACTTACCCCTAGTGATTCAGATTGTTTATAAAAACAATTGTAACATCACCAGCTTTGGCCATTCCACATCTATCCAACAACGCTTACACTGGGGTTGGGGTGGGTGTGGGCTGTTTGGTCGCCTGGTTACTCACTGGCAGACTCCAGCTAAAAGTGGGGGGGGGGAGAAATTAGTGCTTTCGAGTGTACACCATAAAATAGCACAGTTTCCAAACTTTTGAAAGGTCCTTCTCACAAAGCCAGACACTCACGAGTAATGATGGCCAACGGCGCATGCAGCGTTGGCAAGCAGAAATCTTTGAAAATGCTAAGCCCAGCACTAAAATGCGCAAAGTTGTAGGTTAACTGTTCAAATTTGTGCGGTAAAGT
Organism: Birgus latro; assembly: GCA_018397915.1. NCBI lineage: Eukaryota > Metazoa > Arthropoda > Malacostraca > Decapoda > Coenobitidae > Birgus > Birgus latro. The sequence goes on along the minus strand of JAGKTI010035655.1, from coordinate 4,669 downwards.
GAACTTCAAAACACACTAGATAGAGAAGAAAATCCAATATTTATTGGCGCTTAATTATTATGAAAGGCACTGATCTAGTGCCACCAGTGCCAAATTGGCAATTGTGGGTGTACAGTACCAGTGACAAGTTGGTGACCCAATCATGGGTGCCGATTGGCCCGGCATATATCCCAGAAGAGCAGATAACTTTTGTAAAGGGACTACAGTGAAAATCCATTAATCTGCATGGCAGTGGACTGAAAATCATTTGGCTTATCAGATTTTAGGTGGGACCCCTAAGACAATTTCATGTTTAAACTGAAATTTTACTGAATGAATCACTTTTCATTCATTCATAATACAATGACACATTTTAACATGTATTACACAATTTTTTTACTTCATGTATTACTGAAGACATTAACTGTAATTGGTAAATTGAGATGTTTTGGGTTTAACTCACCAGTAGTAGTCGTTCTGTAGGCAATCTGGCTGAACGGCCCCGAGTCCCTAAGGAAGGTCATGGCAGAGACCGGGCTTTCCCACAGAGCTCTCAAGGAGTGTATGTTGTGTTGTTGGCGTAGGTGATTGTGTGCAATGCAGTCTTCCATGATGTGCTTAATAGTGTGGGGTGCTGTGTTACATCCTGGACAGGCGTCAGTGATGGAGTCATCCAGCCTCTTCTGGTAACTCCAGAGGGCTGGATGATGCCCACATCTCAGCATGCCCAGGTGGACCCTGTCCTCACAGGGGAGACAGGATTCAGAAGGATGGATGTCAGGAGGCCGTGCATGCAGCTGTGTGTTGTCTTTGATTGACTGAATGGAACGGCGAGTGAGTTGAGTATGAATATGCTTCTGGAAGCTGGTCTGAGGCGGGCAGGGGGGAAGAGATGTTAGTATTTGTGTATGATATCGTGTGCTGGGTGTTTTGATGTTCCTTGGTGTGTGTGGATGTGCTACCATGTAGTGTAGTGGATGTTGTGGGTTTGTGGAGGCTGCAGCGAGAGTGTAGGTGGTCTGCAGGTGTAGTAGCTGTGCAGCCTGTGATTACTTTTAGGGCCTTGTTTTGTATAGTCTGAAGAGTATTATAGTGTGTTTTAGTGAGGTTAGGAGCCCAAGCAGGGCTTGCATAATTCATCACTGAACGTATATATTGTTTGTATACTGTGGTGGTGGTTTCTTTGTTGTGTCCAAATGTTGTATGGGCAAGTGTCTTCAATGCATTGAGTCTAGGTGTTAATTTATTTTTGATGTTTGTGATGTGTTGTTTAACCCGCCGAGTCCCGACTGTTTTTTAATCCAGCCTACCCCCAGATCCCGACCGATTTTCGACTTTTGTTTTTTGGCTGAAACCTTCGCTTTTGATGAGACATCGAAAATTCATAGTGAAATCGCGATCCTGAGGTAAAAAAATGTTGATACAGGTGTCACTCAACCTTACGAAAACGAACTATGGAAGGGTTGACTAATTCAAGCCACTTTAAATTACATATTTATTTCATTTATTTGGTACGAATTTATGTGTAGTAAAAGTCTATAATAGTTTTCACACAATATAGGCATTTCTAAGCATTGTTCACTTACCCAAAACCCCAGTATATGGCACCTTCCTTTATGACATTACCACCTCATCACTTCTGTTTGTTTCTACCTCTAGCTTCTTTGTTTCTTTGACCTCCACCTCAGGAATCACTTTCACCGTGAATTTCGTCATTAAAGAGACCGTGGGGCAACATACCTTTACTGGCTAGGTTGCTGCTAACAGGTGAATTGCCCAGTGTGGGGGGAAGGGGGGGTTAGGAGGGGCCAGGCAGTATCCCTGCATGACAGCATGTAGAGGAAGGTCTCCCACATATGCCTACCAAAAATCACCCGCGAATGTTGAAAAATGTGCACACAATGGGCCTTGCAATTGTGTGACGTACGATGTACGTCGTTGGGTCTGTCCGCGGAAAAAAGTAGCACGTACACCGTACGTCGATGGGACTCGGCGGGTTAATGAAATTGATGTATTGTATGTTACACCAAGAATTTTGTGTGTGTGTGGTAGGGGAGTGTTGTCTATGGTGAGGTGTGGAATGTGACTGTGTTCTGCTGTCCAGTTTGTGAGAAGGGTCACTGTAGATTTGGCTGAGGCTATTTTGAGTCTGTTTGTGGTGAACCATTCATGTATTGTGTTGAGGTAAGGTTGGAGGATTTGTGTGGCTGTGTTTGCGTTTTGGTGTGTGCATGTAAGTGTTATGTCGTCTGCATAGGAAGCTATGTGTATTCGTTGTGTGTGGGGTGTGGGTATGTCATGCATGTATAGGTTAAAGAGTGTAGGAGACAAGACAGATCCTTGGGAGACACCATTTGTGAAGTTTCTGATGTTCGAGGACTGACCAGCAAAAGTTACATGTGCATATCTCCCTGCCAAGTAGTTTGCTAGCCATCTTTTTGTGTTATTGTGCATGTTTGTGTTGAATATTTTGTTTGTGAGGTGGTGGTGGGGAATGGAATCAAAAGCTTTACTAATGTCTAGTGTGACAAGGAGTGTTCTATGTGGTGGCCTAGCTGAATTCATGCCATCAAAAACTCTGTGTGAGGTCTGTAAGAAGAGTGTTTGTGGAGTGTAGTGGCCTAAAACCATGTTGTGATGGGGCTAGGGGGGTGTGAGGTGTAACTAGTTGTAGTACCAGCCTTTCAGTGACTTTGGAGGGGGTGCAGAGGAGTGTGATGGGGCGGTGTGAGGAAGGTAATGTGGGGTCTTTGTTGGGTTTGGGGATAGTGATGATAATGCCATGCTTCCAGATGTTGGGTATTATGTTGTGTGAGTAGCTGTAGTTTGATATGTTGGTGAGTGCTTGTATGCCTTGTGGTCCAATGTGTTTTTTAGTTGTATGTTGCTTATGTTGTCTGGTCCACAGGCAGACGAGTGCTTGAGTTTGCTGATGATGTGCTTCGTGTGGTTGTAAGTGAAAGGTGCGAAGTCTGGGTCTGTGGGGAACTGTCTTACGTTGGATGATACGTCGGTCGTCACGATGAGGGTTTAGATGGCTGACATGTGAAAAGTGATTGATGAGAGTGTTTGCTTGTTTGTTTGAAGGAATGGTGTCTGTTGTTGTGATGACAGCATGTGATTTTGTAGTGTTGCTGTTGGAGAGTGTGATGCTGTTTAGTGTTTTGTAGAGTTTGCTGGTGTTTGTTTTGTGATCAAGTGTTTGCTGTTCTGATATTTTATTGTTTATTTGAGTGTTGAGTTCTTGTATTTGTTGTATGGTATCATGCGTATGTGGTGTTCAGGAGTGTCGTAGTGTGTCCCGTTGTCTGATGAGGCTTTGAATTTCTGGTGTGAAATTGGGGTTGTGTCTTTTTCTGTTGCCTCTGGGGATGTGTCTTTTATCTGATTTTTGTATAATTGTATTGAAAGTGTGCACAGCGATGTTGATGTTTGTGATGAATGTGCTGTTTAATGTTTCAGTGTTGTTCTGTTTCAGTTGTGAAGGCCTCCCAGTTGGCTCTCTTATAATTAGTGTAAGTGTATCTGTGGCCAGCTGGGGTGATTCTGGTTTTGGTAGTGATGATGATCGGGAGGTGGTCAGAGCCAAGGGCTCTGACCATTCTCCAGGAAGTTGTGGGGGCAGCGTTTGGGGAACAAAAGGTGATGTCTGGGGATGATGGGAGGAAGAGGGCTTGGTGTGGGATATGGGTATGAAGATTGGGATGATTGAGTACGATAAGGTGATCTGTCTGGGTTTGTAGTGCCAGCCCTCTGTCTGTGTCAGGGTTGTTGACATACCAGGCCGACGCCTTGGCGTTGAAATCACCACCCAGGATGATGATGGTTTTTTTTTTTTTTTTATTTTTTTTTTTTTTTTCTCCGATTTTTTTTTTTTTAATGCATGGAAGAAGGAACCAAAGGCCACGGGCCTGCATACTGTTCCTTCCAAGAAAAAGCAAAAACATTACAAAAGAGAGCCAAATTCAAGATCCGTTCAATTCGAGATGCCTGGACACACTGCGTTTGAAAGACTGGAGATCATAGGAAGTAGGAAATACAGACAGAGGAAGACAGTTCCAGAGTTGACCAGTTGTATAAATAAAAGACTGGGAGTAACGGTTAACTCTTGCATTAGAGAGTTGGACAGAAAAGGGATGAAAGTTTGTTGCTAGACGGGTACTACGTGCCCGTCGTAGAGGTGGAGGGATGCAAGCAGACAGTTCAGAGGAACAGTGACCATTGAAGTAGCGATAGAAGAGAGATAAAGATGCAACAGTGCGGCGAAGAGACAATGGTTGAAGGGAATCAGTAAGAGGAGGAGAGTTAATGAGACGAAAAGCCTTTGACTCCACCCTATTGAGAAGAGCTGCATGTGGGGAGCCTCCCCACACATGAGAGTTGTACTCCATACACGGGCGAATAAAACCCGTGTACAAGGTCAACAACTGTGCAGGGGTAAAGAAAGTTCGGAATCGGCTTAGCACACCTAATCTCTTGGAAGCAGATTTCACAAGAGATGTAATATGTTCTTTCCAAGACAAATCCCGAGAGAATGAAACCCCAAGCATGTTCAAGGATGATGCAGGACATAACTGTTCATTATTAAACATTAGTGGGTAATCCTGAGGAAGATTTTGTCGGGTTGATAAGTGTAAGAACTGAGTTTTTGATGCATTAAAAATAACAAGATTATTTTTACCCCAATCAA
>JAGKTI010035654.1:0-11215 GCA_018397915.1 Birgus latro | reverse complement strand
GTCGTGATAGCGCGAGCTTCGATGAGCCTCAGTTATGATGTGGGATGAGTCTCCTTGGTTGTTAGTCATATCAGCCTCCCAGTCTAACTACTTTTAGGCATCATCAGAGCTAAAATGAGTTAGGGGTCATTATCGGCGTAGTTATGAAAGCTAAACCTATGAAGGTCATAGAAGTCACCTGTTGACCTTCCAGCTCAATGAGTGTCTCCTACAGTAACTAGAGGAGCACTCATTGGAGCACATCTCTCCGACAAGGACAACGTAATTTTCAATCCACTCGCCATAATGCGTTAGGTTTTCTCATCACCGATTAGGGTTTCGCAAAAAAGTGTTTTCCGTATCCAGAACCTGTAATTCGACCCGGACCGGTCCCAAAAGTTAATCGATTGTTCCCTGGGACATGGGCTATCTACCCACCAAAATTGGTCCATATCTCTCTTTAATTTTTTGAGTATTCCTGCTAACAGACTAACACAGTAGAAAACATCTGTCCCAATAGGTAATCACTTAGTCCTTGGGACATGGGCTATCTACCCACCAAATTTGGTCAAAATCTTTCTTTTAGTTTAAATCATTCTTTTAGTTTTTGATTACTCCTGCTAGCAGACAAACATACTAACAAACAATCAGGCGTGAAAACATACTCTCCTTGTTGGAGAGAAATGGCACTGTATGAAGGCAGCAAGAGTAATGAAGAAGTAATAGCTGGTTGAATGGTTTATTTTTAAGGCAAATGTTTCGGCCCGACTTGGACCCATTTCAGGCATGAAATAATACATTTATGGTACAGTCAGAGGAAAAAGTTATTTAATAATCAGGGGATGACCGTCATTTTCCTCCCAGACGCATGATGTTCAAGAGAGTAATATTTGGGCAGAGAAACATTTCGAACTTCGCTCAACGTAGGGGTATTAGCCAGCAGAGGAAAGTGTGGAGCAGAGGAGTAGAAATAATACGCTGATTAAAGTGAGAAGCAGAAGAGGTGAAACATTAAGGAGAGAAACATATCAAGCCACTCTCAGCGTAGGAACTGAGGAAACTGAGAAGAGTGGAAGAGTTAAGCGAATCTTTGTCCCTAACTCTACATTTATTTTGCTGACACTATACCATAGCGGATGATCCACAGAGAAGGGTCATGTTTCACGGATGTCATTTTCATCTCTACTGGAAAGTGGAGAAAAGTATATAAAATTTGGTGTTTAAACACATCATTTTGTGTGTGTGATTTTTGTTGTATTTCTGAATCGTACTTATGCATGTATGACTGGAATGTAGAGACAGGATGGAGAGGGTTATATAGATAGATAGATAGATTTAGATAGATATTTAATGCATGTCTTGGTAGCTCACTGGAACTCTTCCTGTGTCCAATCTACCAGTAGTCCATTCAGTCGGACATACTAAATAATGTTGATTTTGACGATGATGACGTATGTCCCGTGAGTATTGTGTTTTATATAAGCTTTTGTTATCCTGCCCCATGCATCGGCGAGTAAGTGGGTGAAGATGATGATGATAATAATGCATTTATGTATGTATGTATGTGTATCATCAGTATCACTCCATCCCTGATTCCCATATAAAGATGGGGTGCGGGGAGGACCTAGAAACAAGGGAATGGGCAGCGCAATTACTCGAACATCATTCAGTCTTAACACCATCTTATAAACTTATTTTTCACACAGTAACAGTTACACTGTGGGACTGAGCTGAAAAATTCGAAAGCTTGATATATAATAGAGATGTGGGGTGATTTAAATGGGAACTTTATTGTGTTGTTTTTGTCCTGGTTCTACAATAACAGAGTGGTTTCCGCCACTGAGTTAGCTGTTTCATTAAAGTTCCGAGCCCAGTATTCCAGTTCACAATATTGCAGTTATTTGGGTTTCCATTCCATTCTCTACCATCTAACAGATCTCTATGCCGCTGGATCCATTCATGCCACTGCTGCACATTACACCGTTCAGATCCTATCTCAGTAAAGTGCCTGCCTTTGGTTGTCACAGTTTGCACACATTATTAGCTCACGGCAAAACCCATGCCTCACAGCATCACAACTTGCAGATGCCGTATCACCGCCACCGTTTGTTTAAAAACAACTTTCCACAGACAAAGGACCGAATACTGAACCATGTGATACGCCATTTCTAACATCCTTCCAGTGGTTTTGTTTCCATTAACAATAACTCTTTCTTGACGTCTCCTATTCCAGTTTTCGACCCGTCTCAGCACGCTACCACTGAACCAGTGTGCCTTCAGTTTCTGATCAAATCTACTGTGGGGAAATTTATTAGAAGTTTTTGATAATCAAGACAGATAACGTGAGTGACACATGTCCATTAACTTATATTGTTTCAGTATTTCAGCCAGAACAACTTCACTTCAGGATACTAACCACTTGGCGGTAGCTCGATCGGTAGAGAGTTGGCTTGCAGTCCCGTGGGACCCAGGTTCGAATCCTCGCTGGTGCAGGGAATAGTTTAAGGACTTGAATTTCATTAAATCAGGCTTTACTGATCTACCAGAAGACCCGCCGACATGTCGTAAAATAACCCCGCTAATACCAATACACCAATCCTGTATGAGACAGCCCTAGCATGTATTCAATATGGATGGTGGGTGTTGTGCGCCGAAGTGGTGACATGTAGAGGTGTATGGTATGTAGGAGGACGACTGGGCCTTGATAGCAGGCTGTAAAGCCTATGCCCAGAGTCGGACACATAAAAAATAAAAAAAAACTTGAATTATTTAGCATTTAGGTCACTCTTCCGTGGCCAAGTCTTCTTTGATATTTTACTGTAGCCAACATAACACGAGTACTTTCAGCTGAGTGTTACTACAGTCACCATTAACACTAACATTAGGGACAACACTAGCAACTGAATTTAGTCAATGCCAGACGATTTTATTCAGCTGGTGAAGCATAAAGACCTGCAAGTCAATTCTGTCACCATCCACACTCATAGTAGGAACAACTCTAATATTCTTTTCCAACCAATGTCAGACGATTTTATTCAGCCAGGAATGTGGCATAAGAACCAGAGATGAAATACATGTCTGTAAAATTAAAGCAATTAAAAATTGTTTCAATTCTGAGTAGTTATTTTATTTTTCACTTGTGAACACAATAAAAATATATATAGAATGTTTCCATCACGTCACATTTTAATGCAAAACTAAAAGGAAGTTTAATTAAAATAAAGCAAATTTCCTGTAAACCAAGAAACCATTTACAACGCTGGGTGGTAACCATATAACCAAACCATACGTGCTCCCTACGTGTCAACAAGTGGGTTGGTGGAGGGTTAGTGCCCCTCCCTGTAAAACAAATAACTCAGAGTCAAATGGCCACCCCTTACGGGATTATGGCGTCTGGCAATAGATAGATAGATAGATAGATAAATTATAATCGATCTGTGCAATAATGTTCCAAATTAATGAAACATGATAATATTAAGCCAGTGTAATTCTTCTAACATATTCATAGAGGAAACAACATTATATATATTCCATGATTCACGTATAACTTCTCTGGTCTTTGTAACTTTCCAGATTTTTGCTCCTAAACATCGTTTGGTAGCCGGTTGTTTGTACACTTTTTCTGGTGCGTCCGTGTGAGTCATCCAGCAGTAGTCCGCCGTCATACTGACACCCAAACTTCCCTGGTACCTTCTTTCCATGTCCTTGATATTCTGATGGAATCTTTCACCCTATTCTTCACTCACTGCTCCAAAATTTCTGGGGAAAAATTCCATATTCGAGTCCAATAAATGGACTTTGAGACTCATGTTGCAACCCAACTCCGTGCAATTTCTTAGTGCAGTACTTTGAATCCTTACTGTTACCTAAAAAACTTAGAAATTCATTCTTTGAATGATACCCAAGCCTCACATTCCAGGTCATTCATCACACCATCATATTCTGCATCAGAAATCAATTTTCCAATATCAGGTACAGTAAATGCGCCCTTCTTCGATTTAGCTTCAGACAATCCAGGAAACTTTTGGCACAAGTACATAAAACAAGGTCCATCTTTTGATAGGGCTTTGACAAACTGCTTCATTAATCCAAGCTCAGTATGAAGCAGTGGCAGCAGCACTTTACCTGGATTCACCAAACTAGATGTAGGTTATTTCGATTTGGCCATCTCTGTAAATCGTTTGTGCTGCTGTCCTACTCACAGAGAAAACTTGGGGATTCTGTATACACTGACTGCTGACCCAGTAAGATACACAGAACTTTCAGGTCCCCATGTATGAACCAGTGTGTTCATTGCAGCTGACTTTCTCAAGAAGATTTGCCACATTCTGTTACGTTTCTTTTAAATGCGCAGAATAAACAACAGGTATTGATACATAATTACTGACATTATGAAGAAGTACCCCGTTCAGGCTTCTTTTAGATGAATCTAGAAATAATTTTCATTCTTCTGCATTATAATCTCTGCCAAGTTTCTGCACTAGGCCACATATGTCATTGCAATAAACCAATGATCAGTGCAATAAGCCACTGTTTTCAATAAATATAACTGTGATAAAAAAAGAAACACTTCATTGAAAGTAATTTACAAGTGCACTAGTCAATTGAGTCACACTGGTATACATTTGCTGCACTCCAATTGTATTCCAGATATATTCTGGCTTATTACGAAATTAAGTAACTATCTTGCTTTAACACGGATTTCATTATTAGAAAATACTAAATTCAAATATATTATCATTGAAATGACAATATACAGTAAATAATTATACTGTATAGTGCGAATTTATAAAAATAAACTTGAACTGAAAACAGAAAAAAAAAGTGTTTTGTGAAAACTGTTACATGATGCAGAAAAATGGTTATCATTTTTAAATTCAGTGTCTCAAAATATATACATTATATAAAATAATTAAAACATTTTTTTTTTCAATGTATACCTGTGTAATCAGTAGTCAGGCCCTTAAACTATACAAAATTTTATTCCTTCACTTGCCTTCCTGTGTCTCCAGCGACTTCCATAAAGCCTAACTGAGCCAATCTGTCAACGCTAGACTCCTTTTACTCACACTTTATTTCATCTTTTTAGTATTCTGATCCCTAGAATTCGAAGTTTTCCAAAAATCAAGTACTTAAATCGTCAGATATTATCAATTACTTCTTTATCTAAAGCCTGGAATTATTTGCCTTTCAGGTCTATAAAACATCAATTATCAAGTATCCTAGTTAGAAGTATCAAAAATATTCACCAATTACGCTCTTAGAACTTATAAAATCGAGTAGCCAGCCAGTAGAACTAAAAAAAAAAATAAATCCTTAATCCAGACCTTTCACTGTTATGTTTCACAGACTCTCAAAAAACATCCTGCTGTACTGCTGCACATGCCTTGTTGTGTCTAGAGCTGGTGACCTGCCTGGGGCCTTACTGAGCCGACCAGCCAGCAGTCATAATGACCTGCCAGTCACCTCCAGCCTCAGGAGTCCATGATAATTTATGTCCACAGCCTTCCCTCCATCCCCCCCCACCCCCTCCACCCCCACGCCGCCACTCCGCCTCCAACCTCAAACCTCTGTTTAGAGTACCGTCGTTCCAGTGTCATTATTTGTGGTTCATTTTTGCTGCCTCCGGCAGATCACGTTCACTTTCGGGAATATTTATTGTTGTGATGGGGTTAATGAAGGCTGTTTCTGAACCCTGTAGTTTGAAGGTTCTGTGAGCTCACGAAATCGCCAAGAGACACCAAGAATAAAACGCAAAGTACACCATTGGATTGCAGGTAATAAACAGAATAAAGTTGTCTGAGTTTAGCAACGTGTCACAATAATACGATTAAAGAAAAAAAAAAATTTCCGAAATGCAAGTTTCAATTAAATATTGTTTTTATTCTGCATCCACCATCATCCAGAAGCAGACGTTTTCCCGTTACCACGCATTTCATGGCAGTGACGATAGGCAGGGAGACGGTGAGAGTTAGCCGGTAACTTTTGAAGAGGGCCATTTACTCTCTCTCTCTCTCTCTCTCTCTCTCTCTCTCTCTCTCTCTCTCTCTATACTTTTTTTTTTGCCGCACTCGAACTCCCTTCTCCCGCCCCCCCCCTCACCCTTCTCTCCCCTCCCTCCCCACCACCTCATTGCAAGTTTTGTCAGCATTTAAGAAGTTTGACCGAGAACCATCTTCCTTTAAGCTTCGTCTCATACTTACAAGAATATGTTTGAAAGGTTTATTCATTCATGTCATCCATTGTTTCCTTTACTATGGCTTTATCAGTTACCCTATAGCTAATCAAAATTGGCAGGTGTTAGCCTGAACACAGTGCCTAACTGCGTCCATTGCAACAAAAGGATTAAACTGCATCACCTTTTCTCTTGGTTGAATGTAGGACCGGCCGTTAATGTTATGTTTAGATGTTATGTTTATCCTTTATACAAACCCCCAAACTCGGGACATCGATGTCACTGATGATCATGCTGGCATGAGTACACACTTGCCGGCAATCAGTCACTGAAAAAAATCATAATTATCAATAATTTCGATGCAAATGAACATAGACAATGTCTCCTCCTGTAATTCAGTGGTACTGAGTTACGTAAAATGACGTAATAATATTTTATGAATAATGTAACAGACAATTATGCAGTCACTGAAAGAGCAAAAATGGTAGTATGATAATTCTTAAACTTTTGTTAAGTGTTTCAGGAAACCTTATTCTCTCATTCATTGCTGGCCTGACTATTATAGGCAGACTGTGAAATCAGTCTTTTCGTGAAATGAGTGAAAACTAGAATGGGTTAATTTATGCTAGGCTAATTTAGGCTGCGGTTAGGCTAGGCTGGGAAAAACTAGGTCGGAAGTCGGCATATGATGCTACGTTGAGGAGACTGGATGTGTTGCAGAGTAAATGGTTGCGAATGTGTATTGCAGCCCTGAGATGTACCCATGTAACTCAAAAGGAAGTGGAGCCGAATGTACCTATCCTTATTCGCCTAGAATATCTGATCTCTTCCTTAAAACTACTTCTTATGCTTATGCTGTTAATTTTTCCCCTCCATTTGGCTCCTCTGATCACAGACCTATCACCTTAACCTCTGCTATCGATCCAGGAGGCCTGTGAACCCTCCCAAGAAGCGGCTGCATTGGCGCTTTGTAGCCGCTGATTGGTATGCCGTCAGGAAGTACTTTTTATTTTAATCTGGAATGATTATTGTTTTCATGGTCGAGAGCCACCTGAATGTCCCTTGCACATTATGGAGGTACTTCCCTCGGGCATGGAAGCATATCGGAGCCAACCCACCCCTGCACCTCTTCTCTTTTATGTTTCTGCTTGGAATAGTGCTAAGCCCGTTCTTTGCAATGATAAAAATAATTCAATTTGTACTAAATGCTCTGAATTCTCCAACCGAATATTTTCCTGCTCCTTTTGGCACTTTGCCAGAAACCTTTCTGACAACTTTACTTCACCATTCTTCCCTCCTCTTTTCCACCCTGACGACTCTGTAGCTGTTTCTTCTACTGATAAAGCAGAACTCTTTGCTCAGACTTTCCCTCCAATTCCACCGTTGACAATTTCGGTGCAATTCCTCCATCACTTCCCCAATCTGACTTCCTCATGGCTGGCATTAAAATTTCTTCATTTGATGTGTTTTCTGCCATCACCAGCTTCAGTATTAAGAAGGCATATGTGCCTCATGGGGTCCCTCCTGTTGTTCTCAAGAATTTTGCTTCTCTGCTTAATCCTAGGTAAATGCTTTTGCCTTTGTCTGTCAAGTTGTACCTTTCCTTCTTGCTCAGAGTTTGTTCTCATTCAGTCTGTCATAATGAAGGGTGACCATGCCCAGCCCTCTAACTGTCGCCCAGTTGCTTTAACATCCTGTATTTCAAACGGTTTTTGAATTTATTCATTAAACAAAATAATTAAGCACCATTCCTATCACAACCTTCTTTCCGACTGTCAATGTGGGTTCCTCCAGGGATGCACCACTGACGATATTTTCACCAAACTTTCAGACTCCTGGTCATCTTCATTTCGGGACATTGGCGAAAGCTTTGCCATTGCACTTGACATCTCAAATGCTTTCGATCGAGTCTTGCATAAATGTTTAATTTTCAAACTGCATTCTTACTGCTTCTATCTTTCTATTTGTGCCTTTATCTCTAGCTTCCATCCTGGTCGTTCTATTGCTGCAATTGTAGACTGCCACTGTTCTTCTCCTAGAGCTATCAAGAATGGTGTTCCTTAGGATTCTGAGCTATCAGCAACTCATTTCCTTCCATTCATCATTGAGTTCCTACTCTGTACATTTAACCTATTTATTCATATGCTGATGACTTCACCCTTTACATTTCCACTGACTTTTTGCAGTGTCCATCTCAGCAAGTACTTCAACAAACAAGGGATGAGGCTAAAACACTCCTAACAGCTGACTTGCCTCATCTCTGATCGGGATAAGAGTAATCTTGTTTTTAATGCAAAAGCTCATTTATTGCTTCTTTCAACTCGTCAAAATCTTCTGCAGGTCTATTCTCTAATTTTTATCAAAACCCAACTCATTCCTGAATCATCTGTAAACATCGCTGGGGTTTCATTCTCATGGGATTTATCTTGGAAAGACCATACTACCTCTCTTGTAAAATCTGCCTCCAAGAGATTTGGCGAGCTAAGCTGATTCCGTGCCTTCTTTTCAACTGCACAGTTGTAGACTTTATACACGGGTTTTATTCAACCCTGTGTAGAGTACAACTCTCATGTGTAGGGAGGCTCCCAACATACAGCACTTCTCAACAAGGTGGAGTCATTGGCTATTTTACTCACTGACTCTCCTCATACTATTGGTTCCCATCATCCTCTGTCTTTTCGCCGCACTGTTGCTTCTTTATCTCTTTTCTATTGCTTCTTCAATGGTCACTGCTCATGTAACACCCCTCTCTTGATGGTTGAAGGAAAGTCCTGGAGTAAGTATTAACGCCTTTTAATGAGGATCACAGAAATATAGGTGTTGCCCCTCTGATATCAGCCCTCTGACTGACTGTTACACATGGTATTGGTTGCGGCGAGCCTGGGAAGCGCTGCTTACGCTGCAATTCTGGATACAGTGGGGGGTATACAGTGAGGGAGGCATAATACATGCACGTATACATATAAGGGGAATGGTACACTCATCCCTCCACCATTACGATGGGCACATAGCACCCGTCTTGCAACAAACTCTCATTCCTTTTCGGTCCAACTCTCTAATGCAAGAGTTAACTTATACTGTACTCCCAGTCCTTCATGTTTTCAACAGATTAGCTCTGGAACTATCTTCCTCTACCTATATATTCTACCACCTATGACCTCCAGTCTTTCAAACGAAGTATATCCAGGCATCTCGAAAAATACATGGATCTTGAATTTGGCTCCCTGCTATCTTGTTTTTGTTTTTTCTTGTGGGGAAAAATTCTTTTGGCTGCTAGCCTTTGGTTCCTTCTTCCATGCATAAAAAAAAAAAATAATAATAATCCACAAAATACCTTCAGCTGCTCCCGTACCGTGTGTGTTGGGTACGATGGAAGACCAAAGATTTATCCTGTTTCTTTAGTCTTTTCCTGAACCTCTTTCTTCCTCCTCCTCCTCCTCCTCCTACTTCCGTACCACTCTCCAACCTATGCCCCTCCCTACAGAGCCACCAGCCATACTATCACCACATGTGTGATGGGTACATAGGGAGGAGATTACAGTATTACAGTCATTTTTTTAATCTGATGGAACTGAGCTGCTCCCTTAATATCACTGCTAATTCCTGTTTCCATTAAGCTCAGTGACCCTTACTTATGAGGGAGGAATGAATGTGTTTGGTTACTGTTTACATTAACCCTCCAGTCTGGTTACGCGCGGCCATCAACTGAGCCGAAAATGATTAAAGATATCTATCAGGTTGGAACATTTAAACTGTAGTATATTCCATTTCTACATTCCTCTTCCTTCTTCTTGCATCCTCCTCTCCCCCTCTCCCTCCCTCTCCTCCTCACCTTTCCTCCAATCCCTCCATCCTTACCTTTCATCGTAACCCTGTGTGCTTTGGGTACGGTGGGAGAACACCAGTTTCTTCCAATTCTCCATTCCTCATCCCCTTCCTATTTTTATCCCTCTACCATCCTCTTTTTTTCCTTAATTTCGTCCAACCCCTTCTCCTCACATCACCATAACAGTGTGTGTGTGTGTGGTGTGTGTGTGTGTGTGTGTGTGTGTGTGTGCTGGGTACTGTGGATGAGAAGACTAATGGTACAGTACATTTCCTGGCAGCTACATCCGCACCCGCTGCAATATATGCTGTCTTGCACTTCACTTGGGGCCAGCAGGGTCAGAAATATTACCTTATACTTAATATATACATACTGATGCACAACATACTGAAGTTTATACACTGGTTTACCATATACACTGCTTATACAACCTTATATTATTACATGCAGAATCTTATACTCAAGAAAAATTGCATACAATACAAAGAAACTTATGTTAAACAAACCTGTTGGATATTTACTCGAACTTATAATCCATCCATCCATCATTCAGTCTGTTTTTGCCCAATCAGGAGCGTAGGTGCTCGGGGATAGATAACGCAGTCTCGACAGGTAAGGTGATGGTGGCCAGCTTCACTTGCCTTTGTATAGTGTTATATGAGCAAGAAACTCCATCCCTCTCTCGGATGTAAACCCTCGCTCGATCAGTCCGGTCGGAGCGTCTTAGCCCACTTACCACAAGGTGTTATTTTGTTATATGGTTACCATCCAACGTAATAAATGGTTTCCTGGATAACCGCAAACCATTTCGCCTGTCACTCAGTGGAGGGTGTCACGTACGAACTACTACATCAAAGGAGTGAATGTCTTGAGGAAATTCGCCATACGTGTTATGAGTGAGTACATTATGATTGGGAGTGTGTTTGTATGTGTTTATAAAGATGCATATAGCAAAGGTTTGTATGAGTATGTATGTATGTATGTATTTGGGGGAGGCAGTGGCTGAATCGGTAAGAGAGGTGGCCTGCAGTCAAAATGAACCCAGGTTCAAATTCCGCCTGGGTCAGGGAACAGTTGATGGATTTGAATTTCATAAAAGTAATGATCTACCAAAGGACCCGCCGCCATGTGAAAATGCCGAAATGTTGACACGTAGAGGTGTATCGCATGTATGAGGACTACTGGACCTTGGAAGCAGGCTGTTCGACCCCTCGTGCCCAGAGTCGGCCACATTA
>JAGKTI010035653.1:0-11215 GCA_018397915.1 Birgus latro | reverse complement strand
TAATTGAAGCGCGATAGGACATAATCTCGAATTTCCTGAGGGTTAGTAAGCCCCATGTCCTTAGTTTCTTGCACGTATGAAGTAGTCTCCATCGTGCTTAGTTTTGAGACTGACTGACAACTGAGACTGATAAGTAAGAGTGAGTGAGTGATTCAGTAATAATAATTTCAAGCTAGGAGTTTATCCTGGAATAAGGTCGCCAGATGTCAGGGGGAATTATAGTAATTCAAAAAGATAAGTGTATAATTCACGAGGATAATGTGATATTGTATAATTCGCGTATACAATATATAGCTATGTGTGCTAAGAATGACTATCGAGTCATTTACTACAAGAGAACAGACTCGTGAAATCAAGTAGCGATTTCACTTTATGCTGGCTTACTTCGCCAATTCTCTAGAGTCGAGAATTTATAGACTTTCTCAACGGTACACAGCAGAGACTAGACGCTCAAGTAGGCTGTAATATTGTACCGTTGGCCTCTGAGAAAGTTAGTTTCTCCCCTTTACATTCAAAAATGATAATAATAAAGATAAACAGGATCTTGGCTGAGCCAAACTCCTAGCTAGCACAACGGATTTAAGGATTAATGCCAAAAGCTGGCCTAAGTACCAGTCGTGATTTAGTACAAAGAGTTGTGCTAACATGGAGTAGCAAAACTGTATTAAATATGTGGGGAAATTAAACACGACTGTTACATTTAACAAAGCTCAAAATACGAACTGTAAACTTATTAAATACAAGCAAATAAATTTACGTTACATGACTCCAATTCAAATCAAGAAAGGGAAATGCACTCACTCAAACACTCAGACAAACAGCTAAATATCTCAAAAACTTAAGCCTAGGAAAACAATAAAATACTAATCGGTATAGATGAGACCGAGCTGCTGCGACGATCACCAAGGATAGGTGGGAGCTTGGGGAATACACGCCAATGGAAGCTGAGATCTGAAATCGCTAAGAAAATCACTCAAGCCTTTTTTGCAAGGCGTACCACACGGACCGTGTCTACAGACAGACTAGCTCTGATTTTGAGTACCCGGCGCTAAAAGCGTGTGAAAGGGTGTGGCCTTACGTAACGGCCCAGAGACGGGAGCGATATTTCATAAATTATCGCTCAGAGGAATGCACCACCTGCACATAAAAACAATCACTCGCGAAAGAATGACGAAAGTTTTGACAACTTGCTGCGAATACAAGCACGCAAGCGGACGGTTTGAGAGAACGAGAGAACGAGCGAAACATTGTACATTTCATAATAATTCGTTCCTCACGCAAAATCACTCGATGTCACAATTTACTTTACATAATTTTACGATGTTGAAAATTCGTGACATCCACTACTGTAAGAACACAGCAATAACCCTGGACTCCAGCAACCACGTCAGTAAGAACTATCCCAATCCTCTCCAGCAGCTTATTCACTGGGGGCAAATCCTTCCACTGTTGCTGCAATCCATTGTCTTGTTTGAACTTTGACAAGTTACACATATTTTGACATACCGGTACAGACATCCACCTTAAGATTTTGCCAGTAATATAGTTCTTCAGCCTTTTTTATAGTTTTCTTTTGACCTAGATGACCGGTTAACTCATATGCATGATGAAGTGCCTGAACCACTAAGGTACGAGGAACTATGAGACTATAATGAGGACTACCGTCTGCCTTCTCCCGCACAGAATGTAATACTTCGTCTATCAAGGCAAACTGATCTAATGTTATTTTTTTGCAGTCTTTTGGCAGGGACTCTACCACCTTCGAAATACTGCGCTAGTTCTCCCCACACAGGTTCTTCTCTTTGGCGGTCTCTCATTTGTTCTCGGTCTAACCCAAGCCATGTGGCTCCAGGTGGACAGACTACTACTCGAACTGGGCGTGACAACTGGTCTGCTACAAAACTGCTCTTGCCTTTAAGATACTGAATGTCATAGTTATATTCCCGCATTTCTAGAATCCATCAGTTCATCTGAGGTGATTTAGTCTAGCGTTTGAATATGCTTGTGAGAGGTTGGTGATCAGTAACTGTGGTAAAATGGGTACCCCGTAGGTAATGATGGAAATTCTGGCACGCAAGGACTGCAGCTAGGGCCTCTTTATCTGTCGTTGAAAACTGAGCTTCGCAAGAGTTCAATTTATATATATATATATATATATATATATATATATATTAATACCCGATTGGCTTGTTGGTACCATCCGGTTGAATTTGGCTCAGGACTCCTCCAACATGAGTGTTACTAGCATCCGTAGTGAGGATAAACGGTTGATCCACCCGAGCTCTAACAAAGACGGGGGCGCTCTTAAGGCAAAACTTAAGACGTTCAAAAGATTTCTGGCATTCGCCTATCCAGAGAAATGTCGTTCGAGATTTAGTCAAATTGGTAAGGGGTGTAGCAATCCATGCAAGTGATGGGACATGTTTTCTGTAAAACCCGTCTCACTTCCTTTACTGTAGTGAGAAGTTTCATCTTCGTGACCGCTTCAACATTCTTCGGATCAGGCCTATTTCCCTCGGCAGAGATCTGATGACCCAGGAAGGTAACTTCTTTACATCCAAATTTGCATTTACTGAGATTTAATTTTACTCCATTGTCAGCAAGTAACTCGAAAAGTTGTTTCAACCGTTCCAGTAGGACAGGGAACCTAGATGCCCAAAGGATCAAATCATCTAAATAAGTCTTTACCCAACCTTTCTGTAGAAGAGGCACTAGTACTGAAAACATTCACCGGGAAAATAATGCGGGGGAACAACTGAGACAGAATGGAAGGCGTCTAAACGGATATAGTGCAACCCCGTCACTGAAGGTAGTGAGGTCACGACTTTCTTCGTCTAACAGAATTTGGAAATACGCCTCTCGCATGTCCAGCGTGACATAGTACTGATGTCCGGCTGATTGTTCAACTAACACATCCAGCCGTGGGAGGGGATAGATGTCCGTCGCGAGGTGTTGATTCACATGGCGATAATCGAGGCACATACGTTTACTACTATCCTGCTTGTTTACAAGGACAATAGGTGACAACCAGGCTACAGTAGATCGTTCGATAATTTCTCTGTCCTCCATATCTTTTAGCATATCTGCGATAATCTGCTTCGCTTGTTCGGGATAGCGATACTTGGGTCCACGACTGGACTGAGGGTCAGCTACTTTAATATGAGTGGGAGGGCCTCTGATGAGTCCTAACTCACTTTTGTCGAGAATTAAGAGAGGGTCATACTTAAGTATCAGCTGAGCTAAGTCTTCCCGCTGGTCACTAGTGAGATGTTGCCAATTTTGTTCCCCAATCAGGGCTTTCAATCTCTGAACACGTGTTCCACTTTGTCTGACTTGATCATTCTCTGGGAGAACATCATTGTGAACTTTAGTAACATTAATCTTGCCAGGAGGTGGATTATCAACTCTCTTGTATGATCCGACAATTGTGCCCTTACGAAATACCCTATCGTTTTTGGGCGCATTAGTGAGTGGGAAGTAGATTGAATTCGCAGAACTGACTTGGACTAAATAAGGGTGACTGTTGTGACTGACCCTAGGCCTGAGGATAAACATTTAAGTTAGTACACCCGGCGGCAAAAGTCCTGTCGCCTCGCCCGCCTTACCGAGACCCGCGATATCCATAGACTCGAGAATATTAGCTGTAGACAACGTGCATACAATATTATCTGCCAACAGATGGCACACCGTAAGGTGTGTGGTGGTGAGGGTGGAGGGGGATGGGGGCGAGGAGAGGTTGGAGCTGTTGGGGGTTTGAAGGTTGGGGAAGGAGGGGACAATTTATTTAAATGTAATTTCCATATACTACCATCAGTTTCATAATTTTATAGTGAACCGAAAATATAACTACGTGGTAATCTGTTACGTTTGTAACACATGGAACACAGCATGATCAAGCCACCAGACATTTGAAAACACTTAATGGCAATTTTCGAATGAACCCACAAATCTCTCTCTCTCTCTCTCTCTCTCTCTCTCTCTCTCTCTCTCTCTCTAACGTAATAAACTGATGATAAAGTGCTCCTATGGGTTTACTCTACCATGTAATTTCTGATAGTCATCAATCATCAAGTGATTTGCTGATATGGTCGCCTTAGATGCAAGAAACAACCATTAAATCAGTGGTTCGATTAAACAATCATGGTGAAGTGGCTTGTTGAGGGTTTTGGATATAGGCCTAATCAACGGCCAGAAAGAAGTGATGTCATGGTGAACTTCTTCCACACGGGCAGTTATATCCCAGCACCCTAACAAGTAAGACATGTTATATAAACGCTGTAATACTTCTGTAGATGCAAACTATACTTCTTACATTCTTTATGTAACTCCGTACAACTGTATTGTCACATGTTATATTGGTGTAGTTTATATTTATCCATGTAATAGCTGCAGTCGAGCGTAGCCTGGTGGTTTGGTTGTTCGTCTGGTGATCAGGGCGTCACACCTTCGCGTCCCGCTGCTACCACGTTACCTTGCAGGTGGGGTGGTGCTCATCCTCTCTTACTCTAGCTGTTCTATATGGTCTCTTGAAAACTACAGCGGTGGATTAGTTTTCATGTCAGCTAAAAATATCGAAATATTTATTTTACACTTTTTATAAGTATACGTATCTAGAGAGTAATAAAGAGGTAGAATAATTTGCTGGGTATTTTGTTTTCTTTCTGTGAAGAGCACATGCCCATAAAAATATTAATGCTATCTGTGATTACTTGCCCATAGGCATGGCTACAGTTAGAGCGAACTCTGTGGAGGTCATCTCTGAACGGGGGCGAATCATTGGACTGTGGGAAAGTGGTATGGCCACGCTAGATATTGCGGCTACTACCGTACTGGTGTATCATGAAGGACCGTTCAAAGGTGGATTAAACGGTTCCGGGAGGAGGGATCACTGAAAACCGAACGAAGGAGCGGAAGGCCACGGATTTCTACACCTGACGATGATGCCCGTCTCCTCACCGCAGTGGAAAACCAGCCATTAACATCGGCAGTTCCCAACACCCGTAACCTTAAGCTTCCTTGCCATCCTAGCACAACAAGGCGGCGGATCCACGAGGCAAATATTCATTGCCGTATCCCCGCCAATAAAGAATTATTAACACAACAACAAAAGGGATGTCGCCATGGATTTGTACTTGAGAATCTATGCATGGATCACTCTTT
The DNA here is from genome assembly GCA_018397915.1 of Birgus latro. Taxonomy (NCBI): domain Eukaryota; kingdom Metazoa; phylum Arthropoda; class Malacostraca; order Decapoda; family Coenobitidae; genus Birgus; species Birgus latro. The sequence continues at coordinate 6,055 of JAGKTI010035653.1, read as the reverse complement.
TGGGGAAAAAATAATCTTCACTGATGAAAAGCATTTTACGTCAGTGGAAGCACGAACACTGGAGGAGGGAGAATACCAGGCATAATCAAGTTAATATTAAGGACAGAGCCAAGAGTGGACGAGTGGGTGTTAATTTCTGGGGTTGGATGTGGGCTGAGGGTCCAGGGGAGATAAAATTGTCAGGAAGATTCACAGGCAATGATTATGTAAAAGTGTTGGAGGATGTTCTCGTGCCTACAGTGAGACGTATGGCTATTCCCCACCCACACCCTATCGTTCTACTGCACGATAAGAGCCTCATCCATACCAGCAGTGTGGTTAGGGAATGGTAGGAACAGCATCCAGAAACAGAAGTGATAAACTGGCCAACCTTAATCCCTCTGAGAACCAATGGTCAATTATAGTTCGTGACTGGGATGTGGGCGAACAACGAAACAGCCAAGCAATTGAAATGAAAGCCTTTGAGGTGTGGGAATCAATAAAGCGTCGCCGTAATATATGCAAGAATCTTGTTCAGAGTATGCCTAAACGTCTACATGAGGTGTTCGATGCTCATCCTACTAAGTTGTATGTAATACCCTGTATATGACGATTTATTTACATTATATGCTGGTATAATACATCAGTATTTACTGTGGTGGCTGGTCATCCTACTGAGGAGTGTTATGACTGTCATATTACATTACATACTGGTATAATAAATCAATATTATCTGTGGTGGCTGGTCCTCGTACCAACGAGTGTGTAGTACCCTATACATTACTGTTTATTTACATTATACACTGGCATAAGGAATCAATAATTTCTCTTTTCACTGGGTTACTTACTCATCATTAGGGAATATAACCACAATTTGCCACAGTTGGTTATACTGTATTCTTCTCCAAACGTTATGCCTGTCCTGGGATTTGCCTATACATTTATATAAATGTAAATCTACAGAGATATAATAATGTTTATTATCAAGGTCATTATTACTACTTGTATGAATGACATAATCATCTTAACGAATATGATAATTATTAAGGTAATTAAAATTAATATTACTAAAAACACATCGATATGAATGTGCAACCAACCCATACATTAGTATGAAGCTGATAACAGAATCGTATTAGCATCACCGACATTTAATTACATGAATGCAGACATTACATCCAGGGTTGCTTCCACCTGTGTTAAATGATGGGCACCTATTCACAAAAAAATAAAATATATTTGATAAAGATCAAACTTCACAAAATTCCACTCATTCCTCACTCCCCCTATATCCCCTCCAACAGCTCCATCCCCTCCTCTTCCCCAGCCCATTCTACTCTCACCACCACACATCTCACGGTGTGCCATCTGTTGGCCGAAATATGCACGTTGTCTACAGCTAACATTCTCGAGTCTATGGATATCGAGGGGTTTCGGTGAGGTGGGCGAGGCGACAGGGTTTTTGCCGCCGGGTGACTGTACCTGGGTCTTCCTTTACAGGAACTGGCATAAACTTAGACTTATATGAACCTACCTTCGCGGTGGTAAGAAGACTGATTTGCGAGAAGTGTCGTGATGGGTTGGAGAGTTCTACTGGATCAGCTTTCACTCTTTCCTTGTTCCTCTGTCGGCGAATATGATTCACAACATATGGGGCACCTCCCCATATCATGACTCTCTTTGCTCCATCCCACAGGAGCGGAGCTTGACCTAGCACTTCACAACCTAGGAGCAGGTCAGTACTGATATATGAATTTGGTACTACCAGGAACCATTGTTTATGAGTCTTCTCATCTCCAACTGCTATTTCTGCTTGCAGCATTCCTAATATTCTCAAAGGGGCGCTTGTGACTTCTTGTAAACACGAGGGGTTTCATTGAGTATTTACTTCCCCGATTCGCTTGACAGCGGACTCCTTAATTAAAGTGTAGTTACTCCCGGTATCAACTATAGCTTCTACTATCTTCCCATTTATCACTACACTGATTGTGGGGGATGTATGGCCGCCCGTTAGTCATAATTTCTGAGGTGGATCTCGAGAATCTCGATGTGGAGTCATTCTGTTCCGGAGGTCTATAATTGCGTCCAGGGCACCCACGGTCTCCACGACGACATCCAGGTCTGCGGGAATCAAAACAATGTCCAGGAGGGGGTTTCCGCCAACAATCTTTGAGGTTATGTGATGTAGTTAAACAGTGGACACAATATTTACCGCTAGATGTTTTGGAGATACTGGGCTGCCATTTACTCACTCTCATCAGGGTAGATTTGAGCTCGCGGACCCGGCGCTTTAACTCTTCCATTTCGTCTCTCGGTCCATCTGGACTTGAGTGATCTCTCTGGTTCACCAACGTGGACGGTGACGGTTGATTTTCTAATTTCCTTCCCTTGACATAACTCAGCAGGCACCGCATTGACACGAGAGGTCTGACTCACTTCCAACAACTGACGTTCATGTTCAATTCTATCTAAGAACTTCTTTAATGGATACTCATCATCTAGAAATCCCTCGAGTTTTACTCGCAATCAGAGAGGTAAGCCGTACCACAGCTTCCGCTTGATTGTCTTGTCACGGTTAGGGAACTTTTCGCTAGGGAATTTATGTCCTATGGCTGCATGCTGGCAGATGAAACGGTGCGTGAAGGCCTGGGGTGATACTATCCAATCTTAACACACTGACTCCAATTCCTGCCAAGCCCGGTCAATACTGACTTCGATGGCAAACTCTGTTCGAAGGAATTCCTTAAATGCTGACCATGAGACTACTCGATGCTTGTCTGGTTGTTATGAATGAAAATGGCAAATTCAGGGCTTACTCGATTCCTCGCAAGCTGCAGGCGCATTGCATCATCAGGATCACATTGTTCAATTAACTCAAAAAACATTTCCAGACGTGCTGCGGTATCGATGCCCTGTAACTGATGGCGTTCCAGAAATGAAATATCACGAGGTTTTGTTCTCATTGTTGGATACGGATCAGAAGATCGAGGATTCGATGAATTCGTGGGGAACCGTTGAGATTCTAGCCCGTCTAATTCGTTCACTAACTGAGTCAACCTAAGTGAGAGTTCCTCCTCTTTAATCTGAATTTCCACGTTATCTCGCCAACTCATGGTGTTAAGAAAGGGAGTTAACTTTTGTTTCTACAGACTTTGGATCCCACTAGGCCATGTGTCTCCTTATCACTTCTAACAATTTATGCTTTACCTTGTTTTTCGCCTCATTCGACCAATGGACACCATCTGCCAGAGTTCCCGCATAGTAATAAATTTTGCTGGTCCTCCAGGAGCTTTAACGATCATTAATTCTAGAAATATCGCGAGAATAAGCGGGCCTCTAGTGTACCGTTACTGAAGGATTCTATCTCGATTCATTCATTCACTGTGACAATATTTTATCCCACAACAATATCTTATCCCACCGCTTTAGCCACCAGTGTAATAACAGGAATTTATCCTTCGGCGTAATATCGAGGATTACCTACCACCGCTGTCACCAGTGTGATAACAATAATTTTTGGTCTCATTGTAATGATTGGTAATTAGTCCTCCAGTGTAGCACTCAGAACTTTTTTGTTTCTCACCAGTGTAGAGCAGGCGATTGATGTACCACACCGTAGTGATCAGAGACTTAAAGATTACGCTGCCACCACCCAGCGTAATGCTGGGAATTTATTCCACCAGGGAAGGTGATGAGGAATTCTGATGTTTTTGAGATTAAGAGAAATAGGGTAGCGAGCTCTTATTAAAGAGTGCGTGAGTAAGAAGATATTAGCACACCTTGCGGGCCACTCAATCTCACGATTAATTCTGCTTAGAGGGATGGCATAACTCAAACTCAGTGGGACTTAACATAAAATTTACTAAATAATAACAACAAAGAAAAGCAAATAATAATAGGAACAAAAAGAGATTACTCTTCGAATTATGAATTAACAAGAACTGAAGGATGAATTACTCTTCAAACTAAGAATGACACTAGGCAGACTAAGTATAATCAGGATCAACAATTTTAAGAATATGAATCTTGACAGTTGAATAAACACTCAAAATGATACTATCACACACGAATATAGTAGTCTTCACAAATGAATATAATAATTAGAATAATACTGTCACACACGAATATGGAAACCTTCACAACGGAATAAAATTACCTTGTGGTCACAAACGGACTCTACGGGAATTCAAAAGATACAAATACAGCAAATGAATGGAAATTCAAATGGACCGGCCGATATTCAACTCGATTACGTTAACTAGGTAGGGAGGGATTTCAGTGTTAACTGGCGAAGGCAGTTAGGTGAGCCGATCGGCTTCACAGCACACTTGTGCAAACGATATGACGGGCAGCGGCAATCTGTAACAGCAGAAGAATGGAGCGGGAGTGACAACAATACAAGAGGAGTTGGGGGGGAGGGGGGTATCAACAAGTTGACTTATTAATGCATAAGAGGATTTACATTACGGGAACAAAAGGGGGTGGGGGGGGGATTTGGCGCGCGAGCACTGGCCTGTAGCAGCAGAACGGAGTGGGAGCGACAACGTGGTATGATCCCGGCCTTTTCTAAACTTCTGTTTGGGAATTGGCTATGACTGACTGATTACTCTGCAACATTCATGTCTTTTCAAAAATTTCCAAGGAATACGAACAATACGCTTACACTCGACACACACAGAGAATTGACTTACGATGCTTAAAATTTTTGTCACAAGCGTACGGGAACTTTAATTATATTACGAAAGAGAATTTGGACCAGCTGTTGCTGTGCTCGCAGTTGTTGGTTTTACGTGACTGACACCATGAGGCAAATTCGCGATTACAAATGACTATTATCAGCAATTAGAACAGATAAGCGTCAATGTACTACTACATAGTTCAAAAGGGGAATACTATTAACACCGACATAAATCCCTGGATTAGAGTACGCAGACAAACACTCGCTATAATTAAACTGTCTAAGGTTACGATGTTATGCATGACCGGTGGGAACCTGCTGGTCCATATGTAAAAAGTCAATCATATTCATATAGATGCTCGATTTAGTCCTATCAATAATAGAGTTATACTCACACTATGAATATTAACAGAGATTAAACTGGAATATACAACTTAATGGCTAGACACTGCATTGCACAGATAAAATTATTTAGGGTTCAAGGTCACACTTACATTACACTTATTCTAACTTATACTACCCTTATACTAACTTATACCACAGATTACCCTTAAAAATACGGCATTACACAGTTACTAACTGTATGTGTTGGCTGATGAAGTGTATGACAAGATCCACCACCTTCTTTTGTTGTATTAGCGCTCTATACCTTTTACAACAATGAATACTTTAATTCAATGTTTCAAAAGATTGAGCCGACATAAAAATGCATTAGATACCCAACGAAACTAGTTTTCTATGATATTACTGCATTACAGAAAACAAACGTTTGGGATATTTGCTCTAATTTCATTGCTGCTTGTTATAATATTCAAGTCCTTCAAACCCAGAAGAAGACGAAGACGAAGAAGAATTAGAAGCAGTTTTAATATTAAACGCGACTAATTGATTAAAAAGTCTACTATAGTAATGGTATACGCAGTGCATATGCGACGATAGGAGGTGGTGGGTGTTACTAAAAACCCCGGGTAAACATTCATAATAATAATAATAATAATAATAATAACAATAATAATAATAATTTTATTCGGTTTGGCACCTGCAATCAGAGTGGCACATTAAACACGAAACAAGTGTTTATAAGTACCAGCCATGCTTGAAACCAACCAACAATAACCTAATAAGGCCTCAGCGGAATATTTCCATTGGGGGGTCCTTCTTGGGGGATTAGGATTAGCTGGGGGCAAGGGGGAGTAGTTAGTCTTATTCCAAGTGTAAGTTTAGCTTAAGTTATATTAATTTGCAAACACAAGAATATAATAAACAAAAATATTAGTTCGTTGGGAACATACTTATCCCTTGGATTGCACAATTATCTTTTTTTTTAAAATCCCACCCCGCGGTGCGCAAAAAAATAATGACGAAAAAAAAGTTATTTTTAAGTTTTTTGTTAATTAT
>JAGKTI010035652.1:0-11215 GCA_018397915.1 Birgus latro | reverse complement strand
GATAGATAGATAGATAGATAGATAGATATAGATAGATAGATGAAGTACTTGCACACCTAATTATCTGAAATCCGGTCAAAAATTTGTGCTTAATATGATTAATAAAATATCAGGTTTCAGAGATAAAAGTGCTAATATTGAATAATTTGCCATCAGATCAACACGCATTGGCAACTTCCATTTTGCAGATATTGATTTAAAGCACTATTAAATGTATTTGCACTGTAAATCAGTACAGTATTTACATAAAATAGAAGTCTGTCAAGGCAAGTTACCAAGCTAGAGGTGAAACACTTTCGCTAACTTCAGCAATTTTTTCTCTGAATCCTGAATTTTTATTAATAGCCAAATTAAACACAAATTTTTGACCGGATTTCAGATGATCAGGTGTGTATGAACCTATATGGTATAAAAACTGTACTAGCTTAACATATACAGCTTAACCTACCTAACAGTCACCTGTCAAACAAAACCAACCCTAACTTTGGCTTAAGCCATTGGTAGCGATCTGAAAATCTTATTCTCCAGATCTGACTGGATGTAAAAGATGTTCAGACATCACCAGGACATAAGACCAAGAACTGAGATAACCAAATACTCCACAGAGGTCTAGCTGTTCACGGTCAGGCCGATGTAGGAGGAAAAGATATTGAAATATTTCGGTCTTTGAGACATCTTCCCTACATATTACATTTTCAGGGCTATATACCTCTGGAGTCAGGACTTAGCAATACTTATACTGATTCACTTCAAAAATCACTTCATTACGACTTTGTCAAATCTAATCTTTGTGCTACCGAGTTGTCCTAAAGGTACCCACTGGTTGTTGCAAGGTTCGCCGTCGCTACTCATCTCTCTGAAACCAACAAAACTCTTCACTAAAGCACAAACACTGCATACTTCATCTTTAAGAGAGCTATCACACTGAGAGTTACATACCTAGCACAATAATAACAGCTGAATATCGCAGAAAAATTTCCTCTACTGGAGTATGATTTCCAGACATTGTTGTGAGTGGCGGTCAGCTGTTGCCCTGTTATAGGTTGTGACGTCACAGCGAGGGTGCATGTTTCGCGTGAGGTACGATAGACTCCAACTTTGATTGACTATTTTTTTTTTCATAAATATTAAATCGGAAAGAAAAATTAATAATATTCCGATGATTACAAATGACCATTTTATTACTTTATGTCACTTGTACACGACCGTCAACTAGTCCATTGCATTTTTACTTCGCCCAGACGGAGTCTGACGAGGTGTTGTTTTTGGTCGAGTTTCTTTGTTTATTTTTTTGTTAGCAACATTGCGAAAAAAACGGCTGAATGAAATTGCAGGAAACATTCAGGATATGTGGGCACTGGTCCTCAAAGAAAGCGATTATATTTTGGAGGCAATCGAGCGACCTTGAAAGGTCAAAATCAAGGTCACAGATTTTCAGAGGGCTATAACGATTGAAAATAGATATATTTTCTATTAGGAACATACAGGAACTCGTAATATGGGCTTTTATTTGGCACTAAGACCCTCTACCTTGAATGACCTTGAAAGGTCAAACTGAAGGTCACGGTTATTCAGGGGGCTCTAACTCGAAACTGGTTATAAATAGAGATATTTACTAATATCAGCATATAGGAATTCCCATATAGGTTTTGAATTGGTACCTTGGCCTTTGCCCTTAAGTGACATTGAAAGATCAAACTTAAGGTCACGGATATTCAGGGGGCTATAACTCGAAACTCATTGAAGAGAGAGAGATTTAGTACTACCAAGATATAGGAAGTCTCATATGGGCTTCCTTTTGACCTTGAGTGACTTCAAAGTTCAAACGCATGATCACGGATTTTCAGAGGGCGTAACTTGAAGACATTTGCGCCATTACCTTAGACTTAAATTGTGCACTGACACTAAATGGCAGAAACGAGTCAGTATTTAACAGCATTAAAAAAAAAACTGCTATCGTGTGAGGTCTGCTGTGCCCAGCAATATATTACTGATAATGAAGAGGTGCCCAATAGATTTTTTTTTTTGGCTGTACCTTTTTTTGAAGTGATATTGGCCTAGTAAAAGTTTATTTTAACCCCTTACAGAGTGGTATCTCAGGATAAATAAAATCGCTTTAACAACAGAACTACTGCTACTGCTACAACAACAACAACAACAACAACAAGTACTACTAATACTGCTAGTACTACTACTATTGCTACTACTAATACTGCTACTACTACTAATAATAATGATAGTAATAATAACTAGAAAATGGAAATTGTCATTAGCAATTTCAATATGTATATAGGTGAAGTGGAGGGAAGGAGAGGGAAGGGGAGACCGAGGATGAGCTGGAGGGATGGAGTTGAGAGGTATATGAGGGAGGGGGAGTGAGCTAGGAAAAGGGCAGTCAAATGGTGGGTGACAGAGCGACTTGGAGGCGTTTTGTCTCCGTCCGCCCTTTGTGGGATTAGAGCTTCGGGCTGTAGATAGATAGATAGAATTTCAGTAACTCACCACATGACAAGCTATTGCTGGACGTTTTTATTTCAACGCCGTTCATACATTGAGCACTTTGAAGTGAATAGATGATGTAGTAGGGCCCCCTAGTGGGTGATCACAGAAACCACTGGCCCAAATGGGCCCATAGTCATTTCATTTCTGCTCCCCGACCTTGGTACTACATGACAAGCTATCGCTGGACCTGGTGATTTCAACACCCTTCATGTAAAGAGCGCTTGAAGTGAAAAGCTGGTGCAGTAGGGCTTCCTAGTGGGCGATCTCAGAAACCATTGGCCCAAATGGGCCCATAGTCATTTCAGACCTGCTCCCCGAGCTTGGCTATGTCCCACAAAAATTTCAGGTCTGTACCATTATCGGTTTCTGAGAATCTGCGAATAGACTATTTTTATAGGTTTTTGGATGTAGCTTGAAATGATACTGGATCCTATGAAACAGCAAGCTGGAGGACTCAGGTGGCCAAGTATGATAGCCGTAGCTTTGAAATTGAGCAAATACGAGCAATTTCTTCGTAACAATAATAATAATAATGCATCCATCCATCATCCAATTCTACGTTGGCCCATGAGAAGCGTAGGAGTCCGGGGCTAAGCAAGTTGGTCCTGACACTGAAGATGAGAGTGACCAACCTCACTCATCCCTGAGTGGCATTACTGTATGTGAGCAATAAACCCCAACCACCCCTTGGATATAAACCTTCACTGGCTCAATCCGATTGGAGCGCTGTAATTACCCACTGAACCACCAGGCGCCAAATTTGGTTATATGGTTACCACCCAGCATAGTAAATGGTTTCCTGGTGTACAGGAAACCATTTGGCTTGTCACTCAGTGTAAAGTCACCCACAGGCAGAAGGAAGAAGAAAGAATGAAGGAAAGAAAGACAAAAGTGGTAGTATAAAGTAACCCGTAGAAGGACGAGGAAAGAGTGAAGGAAAGTAAGGCAGAAGAGGACAGAAGGAAAGAAGGATGGAGGCGAGGAAAGGGCAGACTACCAAGAGCAGCACTACATCGAGTGAGTGGATGGTGATTGCCCCCACCTACCACTAGATAATAATCAATAATAATAATAATGACAAGAACTATATAACTCACCACTGGTGTGGTGAGTTAAAATAATGTAGGAGTCATCAAGTGTTGAATTTAGCCCTTGCAATGTAAAAGGATTCCGTCTTACCTAAATATTTTAGTCTGTTCTCGCAAGCAGAGAAGTAGATATCATCAAAAATAAAGTCTTAGCTACAGGTAATAATTTTGTACTACATCATACTTGTAATTACACTTAGTCCATCAGGAGTAATGGGAAAATTATAATTAAATGTGAAGACTCATTAAGCAGCTCAGAATTTACGTTGGCTGTAACTTTGTTCAACCTTTTCACTATGATCATATCTGTTCTATTACCTCTATAGGTTTTTATTAATCTTAGGAGAGATTCTTTCGAAACGGTGGGATTAAACAGCTGTCATCAATCCTTTCATCAGCAGGGGAACCTCTTAAGCTGATTAAAATCGTCTGGGTATTAGAGGGAAAACAGAAAAAAAAAAAAACGCCATCATCTAAGTGCGCGTCCACACGTGTAGTCGAACATATGTTGGCAACACACCTGGCAACATGTTCGGGAACATGTTTGCAGCAGTATTTGGACAGATGTATGCAAACATATTTCAGTGCAGCTTCGAACACTAGCAGCAGAGGTGATGGGATAACTGTGTCCATACGAGGCAGCTGAGACTTCATGATGTTGGCAACATGCTCTGGATTCTGCTGTTCCCAACATATCTGCAGCGTGTTCGTTACTGTGTTGGTTACATGTTGCCAACACTTGTTTGAGCGCACGTGTGGACGCGCCTTCATTGATCCTTTGATGATTGAAACACCACTGGAATCCTATCCCAGGTACCATCAGACGATTTTACTCAGCTGAAACTGAGTATGAGCCCCAGAGTGTTAATACTGTCGTCATTAAGCCTCTCATGGAAAGGACAACTCTAGTATTGTACGGTAGCTAACGCCAAACGATGTCATTCAACTGAGTGACTCACAGAAGCTTAAATCTGTTAAAGACACTAAGCACCTCGCTACGAGCGGTTTCTCCAAAGATGAACAAATTCGTCTGAAGATTTAAAAAAAAAAAAAAAAAGATTTTATGATACTGAAGAATTAACTGAGATTCCCGCCAGAACGTTTTGCTACGAGAGGTGTCGCCGATGCTGAATAAAATCCTTCGGCTGTTACAAGAATAGCTTATGCACAGGCGCCATTACACTGTTAAGGTTAAGAAAGTAAATATACTGCAGAAGGCTGTCTGCTGGTTCTGTTACGACGAATGTACCCTCGTTATTGGGAACGTGGGCCGTATTCTCGTGGGCGTTAGGAAGCTCTCAAGTACCTTTTCCTCACCAGTTTATTGCTGCATATGGTCCGTTCGTAATCTCTTGTATGAATCAGTGCAATATTTATTGATATCAGAAACATATAAGCAGCATACAAGAGAGTAGTACTGTGCATTTGGCAGTATATGTCACTAAGAAAGAGGCGCCAAGAAGCCTCGTTAGCCGACGAGAATACCTCCCTGGTTTACAGAAATAGATCTATCACGCACTCTTTCCCTAATGACAAGTAGTTCCATGCTTCCACCTGTATACTTAAACTACGTGTTTCATTCTTAAATACAGTAGACTTATTTGGCAATCAGTCATGGCTTCGGTTTCTCGTGATTCATTTTCAACAAGAATTCCTTCACATTAACCCCAATATGGACACGGTATGTGATGTGGGAATAGGACATCCAAGCTACGATTAAATCATGAGTCCTGAAGTTCTCCCCCTGACGTCATGAGAATATGACAGATGTAAAAAAAAAGTAGTAATAATTTACACAATACCGCAACAGGAAGTAGGCTGTCTTTACAAGTGTATAGAAAGCAGTCTGTAAGTGTTCGCCGTAAGTTGAGCCCTGGCCTGTTCCCCGAGTCTGTCCATTATTGCCGGATTCAAAGCATAACGTAGTGGAAAAAAACACAACTTGGGGGAACTTAATTCACTCAAGTAATTTCTTCGTGATTGGAGCAAACATGTTCTTTGACCTATTGCCTTTCTCGCAGCGTATAGTCGTCAGAAAGTCCCGTAAAATGGACCAATAATATACTGCCATACTTATCAACAGATAGATCAAGTGATAAATCTCTAAATGGTCGTCTGTAATGATCTCCCAGTTTAGTTTAGCCATAAAACGAATCGTACCTTTACCAAAATCCTAACGTAACTATTCTAGTCTTTCAAGTAGCTTACCTAACGAAATCACCCTAACGTGACCGTTTTAACTTGCTTATGAAGTACACGTATCAATCTTATCATTTTCAAATTTTACCCCTCCCCAGCCTTAATGTTCCCTAACATTACCACTGTCTTTCCTCACCGCTTCCTAACCTCACCGCTCTCTAACTCCACCTCTGCCTGAACTCACCACTCTCTACTCTTAGTACGTTTTCAACCTTACCATATCCTAACATTATCACTCGCTAACTGTACCACTTTCTTAAGTTTCCCGATTTCCTAACCTGGCCACTTTTCTAATCTTATCACTTTCCTAACCCGACCACCTTACTAACATCGCTGCCTCCCTAATCTTGCCACATCTTCTACCATACCTGAATAAAAGGACGATGGCGTGATGTTATTTTCCCACCTTCCATACCGACCAGACTTCCAAACCTTCAGACCTTTTTTATTACAATATCCATACCTTTGCAATCTTTATGAATTTCCTAAGCTCCTGATGCTACCTGCATATACTTTGCCACCTTCTTAAACTATCTAATTCATTATTTTTTTACATAACCACATAACTTTCTTAAACTCCTCACCTTCCCAGCCTTACACCTGTCCCAACATTTATGACTCACCTGACATTCTTAACCTAATCTGAATACTAATCTGAATTCGTAGCTGGTGATGTGTGTCATCCAAAAATCCACCGGTATCAAACTGGTTTTGGTTTTGTGAAGATAGAGGTCTAATTCAAAGTGACGTAGGTAGGGGGTTGCGGTAAGTGTATAGTAATAGCAGTAATGGTAGTCCCAGTTTCATCTGGACGTGAACCCGGTGAACTGCAGATTGAAGATTCCCATTTCCCACAGCTCAGTATCCTCCTTTTGGGAAGAGGGAGGGAGTTGAGAGACGTTTGTATAATCAGGCAGCTCCACCATCCAGTTATATCGGTGCAACCCCATGAAGACGTCCCTCTCGAGCACCACAGGAATGGAATGGTAAACGGATATGAGTGGACGGTATGGGGTGGGAAGGTGCTGGCTGGTGGGGGAGAGCACGGATAGCAGATACTGTGATAATTGGCGGTACAGTTCGGGCGGTGTTGAATTAATGATGGTTTAAACCAAACTTCCTCTCAAGAAGAATAGGTAGATAAGCTTGCAATGGTGTCATCTGCCTTGCGCCATCTAATTCATATAGAATAGAGCAGTTTATTGTCTTTCCCTCTTAAGTAAACACCGACTGATATTTTACCACTGTCAGTAACTGGTAGGTGTAGATGCCCACCATGCATTTGCCTGATCTAGTGTCACCTTCATGCGACTCTACACTGAATGGCAAGAGAGATAGTTTCGTGTTGCCCAGGAAACCATTTAGTTTAGTGTACGGTAACCACATGACCAAAGAACACCTGGTGGTTCAGTGAGTTAAGACATTTCAGCCGAATGTGGCTCATAAGTGTTGACATCTAAGGAGTGGTTGGGTTTTGCTGTTCATAAAATGACATTCAGTAATGAGAGAATGGTCACTCTTGCTTAAAATATCTGGACTAAGTAGCCCAGCTGCAGACATTAACGCTCTTGGTGGGGCGATAAAGGACCTGGTGAGAGATAGTAGTAACTGTTCGGTTCGCATATTTCAAAATGTCACTCGACACCTCAATTATTGTTTGAAGCAAAACACTCACATTAACAAACTAAATAAAAACCACAAGGATTGTATATGATCATTATTTACTTATATGCTTAGGCCAATGAAACGAAGCGAGACGAAAGGATTAATCAGTTACGCGAGAGCTGTGGAATTCTTGAGATATGGGTACTGTGAAAAGCTTGAGTACTTGTCCCACTATGAAGGGAGGAGTAACAGATGAAACTGACTCTCGATCCCTTCAGTGTCATGTGTTTTATATTTCATTATGGTTAATTGCAGATTTCTGTTAATCTTAAGAATGACCTAACGGCGAAGAGGTTAGAAACGGCCTCCATGAACACCCTGCATAGCTATGATGAAGTCATGCAATTATATCTTGTTATTCTTAACCAGTGTTATTCAGGATGAGGACAGCCCTTTTGCTGAATGTTTATCGTTTAGGTGTATTTTGATGTAAGGAGAGACATCATAATACCAACGTTCATAAACACCTCTTGTTGACATTTTAATCTTTCGTCCAGTTTCGTGTATTTAGTTATTGGAGCGTTCATAATGTAGGCAGTTTTTGTCTGAGGCCTTGGTCGTAAGAGTTAAGGGCTGTCATACTAATTATTATTATTATTTTTTTTTTTACGATTCTGTTACAGGCTTGGCCTTAAGATTACAAAACTTACTATGAAGCGAGTCTCTAACCATCTGTTCTGTTGCTAGCCCATAAAATATAAACTGTTACAGTTAATTTCTCTGAACTACAATGACATTTATTATTTATTTTTTAATATATTTATTTATTTTGGTGTCTCCAGACAGTTTAATTTACATTAGGAGAGAATTTTACAGGGTAGAAAATTTAGGTATAGCTCCAGTTCACTCTTTCACTGTTAGCATTCTCTCTTGCTCTAAATATAATTGCATGGTGCCGCAGACCGTGGCATATCCCTTCATACTTCTTGTCTGCCTTCAGCTTCGTTCATCATTTTTTAAAATCGAGACAGCCTTTAGACCGTTGGTGAAAATGCAAGACGAGAAAGGATGGACTCATGTTAATTAAATGAGAGCAGAGTGGACTACTTTTGGATGACCTGTCAGACTCCCAAACTTGTTGACCTGCTTCAATGATCTTCAAACGTGTGCATTAGTTCTATTATACTGCCCCTTACGACAAAACTAGTTATATCTCATATCAAGAGGCCGCAGTAAATTAATGTAAGGAATTTAGAGTGTAAAGCCACACTTAGAAATCGCTAGCTACCTCCTGACACATTTATCGAGCTAGTAGTAAATCCTATCCTCTGCTAATGGGTTAAATCTCATTTTGATTAATATCTGAAAGGAGAAAAGAAAAATACACGGAATTTAATTAGCGTAGTTCAGGTGCATTCTTAAAATTGTAACACACACACACACACACACACACACACACACACACACACAGTCACACACACACACACACACACACACACACACACACACACACACACACGTACGTACGTACGTCGAAGGTGGAGTAACTCATATATTGCGAGAGGGTTCCTTGCTGTTACGCACTTTTTCTGTCTCCTTTTTAGCCGAGAACATGCTTGTCACAATGAAAAACGCACGGTAATTCGACGGTTATTGCACCCTGTACTTCATTATGGACTACAACACTTTCACACCGCTGTTTGGAGGTAAAGAAAAGGGACTAAGATGAGCGGTCTCTCAACATCACAGACGCTGGTTCTGCGCTTGTTTTTGTATTGCGGATTTTATTATGAGCCCATTTATCTTGAAGTGAAAGTGCCACGCCATAAGTCAGGTGCGTTGCCTCTCTTGATTCTGCACTAAATGGAACTGCCGTAATCTGAGTCAGACACCGAGCACCTAAACTGCTTCTGATGTTAATTTTCTTACAGCCTTTTTTAATCATGACATTCATCCTTCAGTAAATATGGCGTCTTCTTTATTATAATCTTGCTACCGCTTGACGATTCTATTACTGTTGTGAAGGGTTCAACGGAGACTAATATTAATCCCTTCTGTCCAAGTTCTTGAACTGAATAAAATCGTCCGGTGGTAACGAAAATAAGACAGAAAATCGGCCATGGTAGCGAAAGGGTAAAATGGCTCTCTATAACGGGTAATATACTGGACGTGTTACTCGTGTTTTTTTTTCTTTTTTAAATATTAACTGGGGTGAATAACTTCTTAAATAGATACTGGTACCCTTTTTAATGCACTCTTGCTTAGGAGGGTGTCCTAAAAGTGAAGAGGTAAATAAAAGCGTTATCTAACCCCAACGGTTCTGACAATTTCTCCTAGGCTGAATAGAATCGTTTGGATATAACAAGGAGTGAATATAAAAATCATAGTTTATCGTTGTTGCCTCAAGTTAATTGTGTTAACTTCGTAGGAAGCGTTTGCTGAGACGGGGTTAGACACAGTCTTCATTGTCCCCTTCACAGTCGGATATCTCTCCTTGAGGTGAATACAATCTTTTGAAAGTAGCAAGAATAATTTTTAAAAGTAATTTGATAAAAAAACGTTAACGAACTTGACTGATGACGCGGAGGTTTGACTGGGATGAACCACTTTTGTAGTATCGTTTTCGTGACTGTTTTGGCTGATGAAACGTAGGGGAATTTCCACCTCATGTTTAGATAGTTTTAACCGACTGATTTAGTTCATTTTTGATGGGTCACGGGGAAGGGGGAGGGGGCTGACAAGTGGAATGTCACATTTGCTACTGTGTTTTGAATCGTTAAGTGAGGGCATTTTTACACTTACTGGTTTAGACGTTTTTACGGGTCACGCCTGAGAAGGTTGTAATGACGCAAGCGCTGCTCTGAGTTAGCCTAACATAAGTGAGGATATTGTTTACACTTTATTTTCGTTATTTGGTATGGTTTATGATTTGATGGGACAAGGTATGGTTTGTCAAGTCTGAACTATGTACCGTACTCTGTTGTCATGACGCATTGGGACAGAGTAAATTAGCTGTTTTAACCGAGCCTGTTTCATCCTTAGTGCTGTGTTATGTTAATGGCGTCTAGTTATGAGCCAGGGTAATGCTAAAGATCATCACCTACCAAATGCAAGAATAAGAATAAAAAGGCCCGGTGTAATTAAATGTTACAGCCCCTCACACCCACCACTTATATAATCTGAGTCTACTGTAAGCATTATAATAAGTGCATATTATTGGTGCCATGCTTCACAATTATGGGAGAGAGTACAGTCTTCTGAAACAAAGAAAACAGAATTTTAGAATTGGAGAATTTAATTATTATCAAGATGGAGCACTGTCATCATTTTCAATCTTTTTGTACATTTTTTTTTTTTTTAAATAGAATGGACGCACAAAACAGCAAACAAACCGCACCCAAACATAGCACTTTTTTTATTAAAGAAACCTGCACTGTGCCGCGGATCGAACCTAGGGCTATCAGACGGCAGTGGTGGGTTGCCGGACTGCCATATGACAGTCCTGGGTTCGATCACCAGCACAGTACAGGTGGATTAAGATACATGTGCCCTCTTCCCTAGCGCGGATTGGGTAGAGAGAACAGCCAGACCTGACCAGCTACATTGGATATAATCTCTAACTCCTCATTTCCACGAGTCGCTTCTGAGTTCAGTAAAATCATTTGACAGTAGCAATAATATTATGATAAAGACGTCATTATGACATTAAGTACTATCAGAGGACCATTCACACAAAAGGATTCTATTTAATAGGCGGATGCTGTAAGAACCGTGGGCAAATCTGAAATGTGATACGAGACTGCAAGTAGTTTGTGGCCAAA
>JAGKTI010035651.1:0-10000 GCA_018397915.1 Birgus latro | reverse complement strand
GTGCATAAGAGACGCGTAAAGCACACTGCATAAAGAAATGCATACCTGTTACACGTGGTGTGTGCTCAAGGAGTAGGCTACTACTAGAATTTTGAGAACGGACATTTTAGTACATTTTAGTTCATGTTTAAAGACATGCAAAAAACCGTTGGTTATACTACAGGGGCAGAACCAGACATCAGTATCTTGCCACATCAGTAACATTATCCCGGCCAAGCCTTATTACTCCTGCGTCTCTTGAATATGCAACATATAGTGTGTCGTATGTGCGTCACCATGTGGCTGTGATGTCTGTACTGGCATTGACCATGTATAAGAATGGTGTATGATGCCCTTGAAACATTGTGCCACAAATACCCTAACTACCGAGCCCATTAAATTAACACTGATTAAGTGAGGTGTATGCCATAAGGAGAGCTGAGTTTCACGAGAGTTTTCTATGCACGTGTTGCACATGTAGTCTAGGTCTGAAATGGTGCCGACCAAGAATGTTAGAAATTAAACATCCGTTGTGCTGACTACTGAGCTTTGGGAGCGCACAATTTCATTTCATTTGGCTTAGTCGGTGGAACACGGCGCCGAACATTTAATATTTACAATTTCCAAGCAAAACGTAGGTTATTCAATTAGCAAGGCCAGAATAAACATTATGTGGAGCGTTAACCTCTTCAGTCAGGTGATAAATTATTCACTTTATTCTAGTTTCCTCCTATATTATACAGCTTAGAGAAAACTCTTCTATTAAAAGGATAAATGAAGACAGTATTAGTCTCTCCAGTGAAAAATCTCTTAATAGTATAGACTGCGTGGGAATGACATGAGCAAAATAGTAACGGTGTCCTTACGCTGAACGGATTAGCGACCTTTGAAGCACAGAACACCAGATTCATCAACTTCTAGTCATATCACTGAGATGTTTCCAGATGTTGATGTAGTTGTAAGGGTGTTATTATGCGTACTGAAGAGCTTAACCTCTAAATAATTATGAATCTAATACTGACCACATGACAGCGCCAGTCACACACATTTTTGGTTAGATCACCCAAGTCTCTCTACCACCACAATAGTATGGGTGGGGGTACGTGATAGAGATAAGAGAACAAATATATTGCATCGATCTGAGAAACAGTATCCAAGAACAACAGTACCACACTCTTTAGTCACCTGGACTTAATAGGTATGTACAGTTCTGAAGAGTTACTTCAGCATTAAGATTACTACAAGGATTCATGAACATTGTATGGGACAAAATATATGGTTAAGACATTTGAATGTCTGGGATGTGTATAGTGAGATGCAATGCTAAAGACCAACAATGACCTCTAAGTGTGCTAATACATTTAAATTTTCATCTATTTGTTAAGGAAATTTTTCTTAACTCTCAGCTGGGCTAAAACTTGCTTTTTGTTTCGACATGTGAGAATAACAACAGAAAAACTTTTTTCTAATATACTTTCTACTTTAATAATCGCAGTTTTGTTATGGTAATTTTACTCACCGGCATTATCTGCTCTAGTTACTCGTTTTAGCCCGATTAAGCCATTGTGGATTTGCAAAAGTTTTATTCACATGGTAAAAGATGTCTGCTGAAAAAAAAAAAAAAAAAAGCTTGGTTGGTAAATCAAAACTGCGTTGCGTGAGTTTTCGCGAGCACTTTCATGGGACGTCACACAATTATAACAACGCTGCCAAAGCTTTTTCACTCTTACTAATGCCACACTTTAATTCTTTCATTTTTTATTTTTCTGTGCGGAGATATAGCTGCAAACGTGAATATCATTTCACATTTTAACCGAACAGTTACGAAATTAGATCATTATATTTTGAAAGGTTATTTTGCTACGAAGATCATTTAACTGAAAGCCTGAAGTCATTGCTCATTGACCCGTTATGTATTATAATTAAGCGAATCTATATTTATGTCCCAGGCTGTACGAGCACACAGCTAGGATGATGCTCTTAAACAAGGCTTTAAAATATGTTTGTTAAGAACATTAATTTGATGGCGCCCTTTTTATTATACTTTGGTACCAAGTACCAACTGTCGATTAACATAAGAAGGACTTCTAGTAGCGATGGGAATAATGGACCTCATATCTAACCACTCTAGCTTGAAAACTATATTTAGAATTATCAAAATAAAAATAAACTATACGTCAGGAGATTAAATGAGTACTGCCAAAATCTCGCATGCACGCTGATATTCTTCGCATTTGTAGGCAACACAGTTTGGTGAGTCATGTAATCGTATACTTGTCTGTTTAGGAGCCTTTCTAGCATCTGGCCTTCAGCGATATTGTATGTTACACTTCTCTATTACAGCTATCTATATTTGTCTGCCTATCTACCTCTCACTAGCCTGGCACATTAATCCAGTAAGGAGTTGCCACAAAGCGTCTGGGAACAGAGTGATATAAATAGAATAGCGATGTATGAAATACCACATAACTAAGCTCTTGTATGCTAATTATGTCATTGTTGGCGTGGGTATTGGCTACAATGGGTGAATAACATGCGACAAAATATCAGCTTGTCAAATGCAGACAGCAACAGGTAAGGCAGAGGTGGTAGGGAATAGGAGGTCTCAACCTCTTCAGAACAATTATGCATATTTTTGAAATATGGCAATCAAATAGATGGACTAATGGTGCTGAAGGGAGATCATTTTTACTCTGTGTGTGTGTGTGTGTGTGTGTGTGTGTGTGTGTGTGTGTGTGTGTAAGGGAGCGCGCGTACGCTTTGCTATTCGCCTTGATATGCCCACGCATATATGCCCTTCAAGGGGCTGTCTTTAATTCGCCTGGAGATGGATTTTTCAAACAAGAAAGCCAAGATGTGGCTTCAGTAAAGCCTTTTACTACAAAGCAGCTGCCTGAAGGTTAATAAAGCCACATGGTAAGTAAAATGGGCTTGTAACTTAAGAGCTTAGTCGTAATGTTCATTTCCGTATTTAAGACCTTTGATCCTGTGACGGTTTGTTCATCCATCGCCATGGGGTACAAGGCCACTACATCCTCCAGGTTACCACAGTTATTTCACATAGGTCTTAGAACATTACAATAAAAAAAATCATCGTGCCTAACAGGTTGCTTACTTTCCTTCATCCATAGGGAATGTGTATCTTGTACTCACTTTCCGTTATCCTACTTTTCCAATGATGCACTTATACCAAAAGTCAAACAGATCACACCCTGAATCAAATGGTAAATTGATTTAAGGACGAGGCATCCAGACGAGGGAGTCACGTATGCCTTAACCTCTTCTGTCAGACGGCCTGTCATTAGTTTTTATCGCCCTCCTTCCAGACGATTTACTTATGTTTTTGTGCCTCAGGCAAGAAGTTCTTTATGAAGGCTGTTTTCTAAAAGCCTCTTCTAAACTAAGAAAATCGCCTGGGTATAGTAAGCAAAAATAGGCACTCAATTTAGGGGTTAGTGAAATCTGTGTGTATTATATTCAGACCATACACAAATGATTGTACAGAGTTATTCATAGGTTCTCTATAGTATTAATTATGTCCAATACGCCTAAGATACTTTATAACGTGTTGACCTAAACATAAAAATACGAAGAATACCGTAGTAAATGTTGCTCAGAGCGTTTGATGGATCAGAAAATCGCCCATATAAACCCAGAATAATGCGAGTCATTTGTTTACTTCTGTGACAGAATCTGAATGACCGAATTACAATCCATCCTCTGCATCACACGCAGTCACCAAGAGATGGACCACATACTCTGTAGAATTTGTGCAAGTCCTTATTTCATTTAAACTGTTATTAGAATGGTGGTGACTATAGTCTGTCTACGTTGATGTGGCCTAAAACTACCATCTGTCGCTGAATTATGAGCTTTAACAAAAGATTAACGTGATTATGATGCTTGTCATGAAAAAGCACTATGCAAAGGCAGCAGAGCCAAAGCATTTTCTTATTCTGCCTTTAGTGAAAAGAAAGTTGCAAAAGGGCGAAAATCTCCTCCAGGTTTAGGTGGAAAAAAGCATGTCGGTGGTTGCACGCTTTCCAAGCCTAATAAATTACTAGACATTATGGGCGAGACCACAGGTGTGGGTTAAGATCTAGAGGCCATATATTCTGGCCGTACATAGGAATTGAAGGGATGTCTTGGTTAACAGTGACATAACCACCTGTGTCATCCATACAGATTGAGGACTTAGGTGGCCATTAATCAGTACCAGTACCAGGTGTCTTGATAACCTTTTCTTTATGTATAAGGCAAGATAATATTCACAGATTGCAACTGATCGTGACTTGGGTTATTTGCTTTAGAGAATGAATAAAATGAATGATGGGGTGGCTACAAACGAATCGCCTCCTTGTCCTCCGGCATCAGACTATCCATCCGTATTCCCAACTAACACCCTCATATTTATGTACTTCTCCACCCCATCCCATCCCCTTCCTCTCAGTCACACTGACATAGCTTACTCTGTCCTAGTAAATCTCTCATTCTTCATTCTCTTTACATGGCCAAACCTTCTTTAGGTAGGTTTTTTCCTAACTAGTAAAGACAGATGTAAACAGGGATCATTCAGACTGAAAGAAGAAGAAGAATAAAGCAAACTTCTCTTAATATAAATCTCTGGCTTGGAAAGAACTTCAAAAATGTAAAAATGAATTCTTTTAAAAGTGGGATTATGTATGGCACAGAATAACAGAATGTTTCCAAATGAAAGCAGAGTATGGGATATATGGCAGAATCACTTTTAAATTCTGATGACTTTGAATGACGAGAACTGAAGGGTAATTACCATGACTGGATATATTTGGTGGGGAAGGAAAAAGCAAAATGAGCTGGAGAATAAAACATACGCCAGATCTAAATAGCCAGTGTAGGAGTTAAAGAATGGGAAGGTACAAGATGGAGACGGGGCTTTGGCATAAATTATAAGTACAGTTAGGAAAGGATAACATGTTTAATACTTGTAATGATGTGCATTGAAAGACTGGATAAATACAGCGATAAAACAGTAGCTACCTTTTCAGACAGAGTGAAAAGAAGTAAGGCAGAGTGAATATATCTTGAGGGATTACACTGAAGTGCAGAACAGAGACAAAAGGTGAGAGACAGAAAGAAGTGGATAGTTTAAAAAAAAAGAAGGGTGGTGATGGCAAAATGGAGGAGGATTTGAACGAGGTTACCTCTGGGGAGAAGTATACGATATAAGGCATCTTGGGTAACAGGACTGATATTACTGTGGGGATGGAAAGGCCCAATCAGTCTTGCTAGAATGACACCTTGACAGCGAATATTGGATAACATTTACAGTGACAAAACATTTGCGGGCATAAAAGTAGATGTCCTACATAACAGAGCTCAGCAAAACAGGAATGAAATGTGGTGTGATGTTGTGGAATCTTGACAATAACATCAAGATCTGCTGTCACTACATGTCATGATTGACGAGAAGGTTTTGAAAGCAAGGCTGGGACTGTTGCAAGAAAAGGAAGAGCACAGCGAATTTGGATGGTTAAGGTGGAAGAATATGCTGTTAACACAAACGGAAATGAAAGTAAAGTTACTGACAAGATGACCAATACATAAAAACAAAGCCAAGAGATGTTCTTCCAATGGTCATCCCTACTACAGAACTCAGCATGAAGTACGGCACTGTTTGCCTTTATGATGAGGATAAGTAATTTATGGGAAAGAGAAAAAAAAAACTGCTCCTTGCTGATGAGTAAATCAATGTGAATGGTTAAAAGTTAGAGTGTAATAAATGACTTAGTAAACATCGCTGATCCTTTGTGGTTTGAGTCTCTTCAGTGTGGACAAGAGTTGCATTGTGAAACAGTTATGGCCGATGTTTACAGCACTTGTTCAAAAACTGGGACGTGGGACGTAATTCTCGAGGCATTAATGAAGCAAAATTAGCAGCGATCATTGAAAAGATATGGACTTTTCCATGGCATTAACTCATCTGGTATTCATGATCCTTTCTCGTTTATGCATGACTACATAAAGAAAGTCATATTTTTGTTGGTGAGTGTGTCGCAGTGACACGTGCAAAGAGGGAAGCGTACTATCTCTATCCTGGCATCCAACACCGATGAAAAGGGTGCATGTGAGTTTTGAGGTAACAACAGGCGTATAAGGTAAATAAGATTATTTCTTTTGTTTAGTGAATGTATGACAATGTGAGGATGAGCATTAAGAAGGCAAAAGAATGACTGAGGGATGGATATGAAAGGATGAATAAGTTATGGGATACACGTGATAAAAGTTCCACGCCATTTCAGTCTGTGAAGTAGATGAAAAGTTTCTACGCCACTGGTGTCGCAAGAGAGACTAAGATGAAACGTTTGTGTGATGCAGCAGGGAAGCTTGAAGGCACGACACACGCGTAAATGCATGTCTGGATCATTCCAGGAACCCCGGTGATACATTCTCCTACTTTGTTTAGCTTATCTTTACCTGCATCCTACTCACACCCCCAAAGTAATGGAAAAATGGCACAGCCTGGTGATTACGATTATCTGCAAAATTATTAGGTGACAGTCATTCTTGTTCCAAATTTTACATCGTATGTTGTTGTTATTGCCCGCAACTGCAGGCTGAAGTTGCCCCTTTTCCTGCAGTCTGCCATTCTCCTTTCGGGGGATTGGGAAGGAATTGAGAATCGTATATAACCGGCTGCGAAGCCTCCAGGTTACATATGTCACGGCATACAAGCCATACAAGCGACCTTCCACAGCACTAACCCATTCTAAACTCCAAAGAATCTAATCAGTGCTAATACTACGTCAGGAAGAAATATGCCTCGCCAGTACCATTACACAAACAACGATGCAAATTGATTGAACTTTCCATGTAAAACAAATTGTTTTAAAAGAACAAGAGAACCCAGGAAAAAAAACGAGAGCGAGACGAACTAGGGTCGAGAAAACTTTGAAAAAGAGGAGGAAAATTAGGGTGGATGAGAGGAGAAAAAATGCTGGGGAAATGAATAAACTGTGAAATGGTAGGACAGGTGAACGCGGGGAAAGGGAAGGCAAAAAGTGTGTTTTTAATTTACAAAGAAAATATAAAGCGACATGTAAGTACGTATGTATGTAGGCATATGTATGTATGTAACGAAATAAGTTAGTATTTCAAGATGATATAGTAAGAAAAACCATCATCATCATAATCATCCCCATCACCTTCATCATCACCTCCGTGACCCTATTTCCCATGATCATAACGTCTTGGGAGTATCTACAGTAAACCTCTTTGATCTCTCTGAGGATTTTATTCGTAGGATAAATGAAGCCTCTTGCGCTGTAGGATGTTCAAGACACCCTTCAAATTCACTTCCTGGGCCAGTAATGGGAGGGTACGAGCAGGTTTAGTCGGGTGGGGGGAGAGAGGGGTCTAGTTCCCCACTCTGGTCCCTTTAAGTCGCCTTGTGTGTGACGCAGGAAGTACGTTGCCGTGTTTATCCACCTGAACCTGGAGGTGATTTTGGTCCTTTTGCAGTTCAGTGGCACATTAAGGAAATAGGTGGGTTCGTCAGATTTCATCATCTTTTTCCTAGCATCCCTTCATGATCAGCATCTTATTCTGGTTTTATTCTCTCGCTACAGCTGAAAATTTAATATGGGATATGTCAACTTTAGTCCAGGTTGAAATGGACATTATAGTATTTAAACTTCCCCCTCCACAAGGACCGAACACGAGAACAGCCTGGCAGAAAGTCAGGTGCACTACATTTCAGGACAAAGATGGCAAGTGGACCTGAGAGAGGAGTCAGACCCTCAATTTTAAATGAGAATTCAGGGAAACTTAATTTGCTTCTGAATACTAGTACTCGCAGTATTGCATAATGCACAGCACAACAAATAAACAACAGTATGAAAACTGCAGTAAATATTACAGCTCAGTGTTGCCGCGCTAGGGTCCCAAAGTTAGTTTCATATAATACTTGCCGTGAGCATCGGATTCTTTGTTATTCACTGATAGATTTTGCAGCCACGTGTTAGACCATGCGACCTTTCACCGACAGGTATTCTGGTGCAGTTAATCCTATAGCATATAAAAAATAGCATGTAGTTTTTGTTATTTTTCCTTACCCACCTACCATATTATATCTACTTTCCTTCCTACCTCACTATCCCCTTACCTTCCTACCTACCTTACCTCTCCACGTACCTCCCTTTCTCCCTGCCTTACTATTTCCTCACCTGCTTACCTTTCTGTCTACTGGATTTTCCTGCTTACCTTCCCAACAACTGTTCTTTCCTGCCTACCTCCCTACCTACCTACTTTCCTGACTACCTTGCCTAATTACCTACCTACCTAACCCCTTTTCTACCTCCACCACCAGATAAGGTAGTGAGAGACATATTTAAATTTATCTGCAGTTTGCCATTTCTAGTGCGTTAATTAAGAAATGTGATGAGGACCGACATTACTGCACTTTAAACAATCATCCTTTAAAATTTTTGCTCAGTGATCATGACCGTTTTTCGGTCACTGTGACCTTGAAATTGACCTGAGCATGTCGAAAGAAATTATATATATATATTTTTTCCAAATGTATATTCTCCATGGCAAATTTTTTTTCATTAATGATACCCTCATATTCGAGCTTTTTTTTTTTTTGACCAGTAATCAAAATACACAAATAGGCCTACAGCATTCTTCTGAATCCTTGAAGAAAGAAAGAAAGAAAGAAGAAATGAAAGAAGGAATGAAGTGAGGAAAGAAGGGAGGAAGGGAAGAAGGAAAGAAGGAAGGAAGGAGGGAAAAAAGGGAGGGAATAATACTAATACTAATATGTAATGCGGATGAAGTACAGCATGGTGTCTGCAGCATAGTGTCGAAACCATAATTAAGACTGAATGTGAATACAACTGAGATGATGAGATGTAGACAGACAGGACAAGAGGGAAGAGGAGGAAGGGTAGGTAAAGCTGGTCTGGAGAACGCTGAAAGGTATAGATATTTAAGGGTATAAACAGCAACAAACAACGGTAATTCTGTACGTGTGCTATAATGCCGGGGAGAGGGCACAGTTATTAGTGAATCAGAGAAAACAGGAAAGACAGCGTCAATGGATTCTTAACACTGCTAGTAAGTGTAGACATTTGAAAGTAATATTAGAAATCATATTAATAATGATAGTATAGAGTAAGTGTGGCGTCTCCTTAATTCAAAGTTCTGAGAATGTTTAAATGAAGGAATTACTTTTTACACAGAACATCAGTTTATTGAAGGAAAACATTCTTGGACAGATTTGGACTCTTCTTAGGCACAAATACATATGAAAATTACATGTAGTGAAAACATACTGCAGCTTCGACTTTATCTGGACTCATTTTGTAAACTGCTGCATCATTTTAGAAAGATAATTTGCATATATTTTCATACAATTTTCTAATATA
This sequence comes from Birgus latro, assembly GCA_018397915.1. NCBI lineage: Eukaryota > Metazoa > Arthropoda > Malacostraca > Decapoda > Coenobitidae > Birgus > Birgus latro. Next base: position 614 of record JAGKTI010035651.1, on the reverse strand, counting down.
CGGAGTACATTTAAAAAAAGGTATGAATTATGAAGTAACAACAGGAACCTATACATGTCAACAGGGAATTATGGAGTGAGGCACATGGGTGTATGTACTTAGGCAATAGGAGGAAAGAGATTGATCAACTGGATTTCACTGTCAGAAACAGAGAGGTCTGGGAGGAATGGGAAGACCGGGAATGAGACTGAAGGATGGAGTAGGTAGGGTTATGAGTCACACACACGTTAATGTATTCTGGGGAGCAAGAGGCAAGCACACACACTGGATCAAAATTAGGTATGTCTGACAAAGAGCCAAACTTGTCAGATACTGTATGAGGACTTTTTTACTTAGCATCAAGCAATCATTGCAACGAAAAGCTATTTTTACTACAAGATAATATCAGAAATGCTGTTGTACACTTGTGAACGGAGAGAGAAAGGCAAGAGGAACGGAGTCACAGCGATAAGGAAAAGCTACACGTGTCCAAAATATGCAGGGAGCTTCCTGTGAATTCTAAACTTCGAAAACAGAGTCAGCAGAGGAAGACTCGTAACCCACAGGATTCAGGAGTTAACAGGAACGATATTTCACTCTATAGTGTTGTTGTGCCTGGTCATTCTAAGTAAGTT
>JAGKTI010035650.1:0-11216 GCA_018397915.1 Birgus latro | reverse complement strand
ATGTGCGCCATTTTCTTTTTATACAAATTTTGAAAAGGAAGTGTAGTGTGTTGTGTGCTTGTAGTCTGGTGTTGACAGTGAGAGAAACTTGTATTGGAGAGCATGCTGGTCTACTCTCTGTGTTACTGAGACACTGAAAAAGTTCAGCAAAGGGGGGTAGTCAGGAACAAGTCCTGATTGCTGATGAAACAGGAGCTCTAGCTCTCCCTGTCATCAGCCTTCCATCCACCTTTGAGCACTGCCCTGCTCGACTGGTGCTACAGTCTACTCCATGGTCGCCAACGTCTGCAGGGGCACGGCACTTCGGTAAGGTAAGCTACTGCTTGTGGGCATCACAATCAGCAGCTCCAAAATGTCAAATTTGCCGCATCTTGAAAGGGTCCACAGGCAAACTGGAGAAATAGGGCAGGTTAAGGTGATAATGTTGTGATCAGAGGAGCCCAATGGAGAAAAACGACTGACAGTCAACAGAAAGATTAGTCGTAAGAAAGCGGTCAGGTATGTTGGAACTGTCTCCAAGGCGGTCTGAGATACGGGAACTGTGCTATACAAGCTGCTCAATATCATTAAGAATAGAAAAGATGTAGGCTTATTCACCAGGTGCACCAGTGAATAGACAGGAGAGCCAAAGGTGGTGGTTGTGAACACTGAAATCACCTAGAATGGAGATTCCAGAGACAGAATGTATTCCATCTTATAAAATAATAACAAAAAATCGTAATCAGTAGAAGTAGGGGATAAGCACACTGCACAGACATATTTAATCTGAGAATGCCAGTATAGCCAAAGCTAGAGAGTTGAGGATTCAGTAGATTTAAGTTCAGGAAAACGAGATTGTGTACATACACACAGCTTCCACCCTTGGCTTTGAGGTGAGTATCGGGAAGAAGGAGGATAAAGAGAAGGGTTTACTATCAGTCACTTCAGCTGAGTCACAGTGAGGAAGAAAAGATGCGGCTTAGAGTAAGACAGGCGGTGTTCAACAGTGAGAAAACGAGAGGAAAGGCCACAAATGTTGCAGAAGTGAACAGACAGCGAGTTAGAAAATAGTTCCCTGCATTTCACGTTGTCGTCCCATGGGAGAGAGACGGATGGTGGAGGCTTTTATGCCCCCCCCCCTTCCCCGGACTCCAAGGCTTGAGTATGGAGATTTTTTTTTTTTTTATACTGAACTTAGAGTAGGAAGTTTGGTGTTTATTGTGTATCCAGTTTTGTGTTGACTGTTAGATGAAAATGTATAGGAAATTATGCTTGCCTACTCTTTGTGTTACTGAGACACTCAAAGGTTCTGCGAAGAGGGCTGATCAGAAGATAAAACAGGAGCTACAGCTCTTCTTGTCACCAGCTTTTCACCAGCCTTCAGAATAATGCCCTGTTCAACCGGTGCTACACTCTACTCCCTCAGAGTATCTGGCTGAAAGTGTATCAGAGCAGGGTAGATGGAGATATAAAACCATATAGAATGGGAGGTGGATTGGACACGGGGAGATAATGGAGAATGAAAAACGTATTAAGACGAGCTTGAAAAGTGATGGGATAGAGCAAGGGTAATGAGGGATTCAGTGCGAGATTTTCAGCACGAATGCAACAATACATAGATGTACATGGACATTCTCAAACCATCTCTCCTGTTTCTCGCATGGAAAATATTCCTCTTTGTGTGTGTGTGTGTGTGTGTGTGTGTGTGTGTGTGTGTGTCGTAGTTTCCGGCTGTTTTTTCTCTGATATTGTTATACTTTAGTACAGAACTCCCTCTCTCCTAGCAAAAAAGGCTATCGTATCATCCCCAACAGATATTCTTTCCCTTTCTCCCCTCCTACCTTTCCACATCTTTCTTCCACCTTTTCTCTCCGCTTTCCCCTCCATCCCCTACCTTCACCAACACTCCTTTATACAATCACCCCTTCCATTCCCCCCTTTCCTCTCCACTCCAACTCTCACCCCCTATCCTTCCTCTCTCCCTCTCGCCTCAGTTCGCCCTTGTCTCCCATTTCTCCTCTCACCCTCCCTTTCTACCTCCTTCCCCTTCTCCCCTCATCCCTCTCTCCAGTCATCCACCCTCCTGTTCCTCTCATCTCTTCTAATTTCCCCTCTTTCGTTCCAGTCCGTTCATTCCCTCTCCCGTTTCGATCCTGTCATCCCCTCTCCCCCTCTCCTTTTCCAGTTCTCTCTTCCTCTCTCCCCTTTCCCGTTCCTCTCCTGTCCTTCCCTCTCTCCTCTCCCCTCCTGCATTCACAAACACTCAAGAACTCCCTCTCCCTGTCCATTCCCTCTCCTTGCATTCTTGAACTGCTCATACTCACATGCACTCTTTTACTATGTTCCTTTTACACATTCCACCACACCACATACTACTTCGCCACGTGGCACTGAACCACACCACATACTACTACACCAAATCGCAAAAGCTTCGACATCATTTCACAATACATTACTCTTTGCTGCTGTACACTACCCCACACTACATTACATTACGCTCCACCACATTATACAACTCTACAGCTCCAGACTCACTACGTTACACAACACCACACCACATCACACCACACCACACTACACCATACTGTGTAAGTTATCGATGTGTCAATGACAAGAATAATAAAGCAGGAAGGCTCTCTATCCTTGCTTTTGATTCATACACTTGTGACCCAGTTATACCAATCCTATAACAAACAGCCTTGAAAAAGCCAACAGATCTGTTGATGCCTGTTTTCCTTTGTACTCTTTTGTACACAACACTACACTACATACCTCAGAAAGGCAGTACAGCAGAGTACATTTTTGTAAGCCACTCCGTCAGTAAACATTGTTCTACACTACACTACGTCAAATAACAAAAAAATCGGTGTGCCACACTGTACCATATCGCAAAAATTCGACACATTATACCTCAAAGAAACATACTACACTGCACCACAATACGCTGAACTGCACTACACATCAAACTGCACCACACTACAATGCAAAACATGGCACCATACCACACCACTACACCACACGTAGTTGAGAAGCACTGATCTGCCCTACACTTGCTTCCTCGGTCAGCAACATTGTCCCCATAGATTCACTATCCCTCTCACTCTCTACGACATTCCGTTTTCAGAATCCCCTTCGGTCTCTTACCTGACCCACCCACCATTCCCTCTGATTGCTTCCACCTTTCTCTCTCCGTCTGTGTGAAGTCTATTTTTGTTTTATCCTCACCAACTCTAGACGATTTTAGCCACCTTCGTACAGACTTTTCGAACCTCTTCCAAACAAGACACCTTTCTTTCCAACATAATCCTGTGGAAGTCGCAGGAATGCCATAAAAACTACGTCATCTTAGTATCGCAGAATATTAAGTAGTAATTACATGTGTTGTATGTCACGAATTTTCTACATTGTAACGTTGTGTTGAGTGAGTCGTGACATCGTCCCGTAAATTTGAGTTGTCTGATGGCGCGTTAGCCGTTACACGCCGGCGCGCGCATCTCCCACGCTCGTCGCGCCGCCGATTTGAATGGGAGCTGAGTTTGCTTGTAGACACGGCGAGACGCGGGACGCCTCTCTGGGCTCTGTGCTTTTCTAGCGTTTTCAGATTTCAGCTTGTATTGGCGTGTCTCCTGCAGCCCCACCCACTTTGGTGATCGTCACAGCAGCTCTGTTTCATCCATACCGATCAGTATTTTCTGGTTTTTCCTAGGCTAAGCTTTTTGAAATATTTAGCCGTTATCTGAGTGTTTGAGCGAGTGAGTGGATTCCTTTATTTGATTTGAATTTCATGTAACGTAAATTCATTTCTTTGTAATTAATAAATTCACAGTTCTTTTCTTGAGCTTTGTTAAAGTTGTTAACTGTGTTTAATTACTCCACTCTGTTATTTAATACAGTTTGCTACTCTGCGTTAGCACAACTTTTGAATTAAATCACGGCCGGTACTTAGGCCAGCTTTAACATCACTCTCTAAATCCGTTGTGCTAGCTGGGAGTTGGCTCAGCCAAGAGCCTGTTATTATTATTATTATAATTTTTTTTTGATTGTTGGGGGGGGAGAAGAAACTTTCTCGTAGGCCAACGGTACAATATTGCAGCTCAATAGAGTACTCTGTCTAGTTCTCTGCTGCGTGCCGTTGAGGAAGTTTGAAATTCTCGACCCTAGAGAATTGACATAGCACACTTAGCTATACATTGTATACCAGTTATACAATAATTCAGTATTTCTTGGGAATACTTCATTTTCCCCTGACATCTGGCGACCTCGCCAGAGTAAAAATCTCATTTTCCCCTGACATTGTAGATTATATTGTTTCTGCCCATTGTCTTTTTTGTTATTCTTCCAAACTCCTGTAAGCATGGGTAATCGGAAGAAAGGCGGCCTGCAGTCCTAATGGACCCAGGTTCGAATCCCGGCTGGGGCAGGGAACAGTTTAAGGATTTGAATTTGTTAAAAAAAACAGACTTTTCTGATCTACCGGATGACCTGCCGACATGTCATAAAAGTACCCCCGCTAATACCAGTACACCAGTCCTGTATGAGACAGCCCTAGCATGTATTCAATATGGATGGTGGGAGTTAGCGCCGAAGTGGTGACATGTGGAGATGTAGGAGGACTACTGGGCCTCAAAGAGGACTACTGGGACTTGGGAATAGGCCCTGAAGCCCTTGCCCAGAGTCGGACACGTAAAAAAAAAAAAAAAGACTAGGTGCACATATTCTTTGGAAGAATAGAAGTGGTTGCATTTCTCATTATTTTTCGGCATTTAAAGCGATTTTTTGGAATCATAGGCGAACCCATATATATGTGAAATATTTACGCGAAATGGAACAACACGAAATCGTAGAACATTTCAGAGTTTGAGAAGAGCTGTGACTACTACAGATTTGCTTTTATTTATTAATTTATACATTTTAGTGGAGACCATCCTGCATTTTCTTATAAAATGTTGGTAATGTTTAATATGCAGAAGTAGTCTTTACAGGAGAGATGCTAAAACCTTACAATCCAGCATGCATACGGTCCTATGTCGCTTCTACCTCCTGCAGTCTCTCCAGCAGTTCCATATCCCTATTAATTCATAATATTATTTATTCTATAAGGTTCCTGTGTCAGCTACTATCCAAGGTTTCTGTGCCTCTGTTGCTGTAATGCCAAGGAATACAGCACTTAAAAGGTTTCAGTTACAATATTTCCTTAATTTGTTTTCCAACACATTTCCAAAAGTTCAATATCGGTCCCACTCCCTGTGATATTCTGTGTTCAAAATCTTCCCTTACTCTCCTTCCTGACGTATTCACCACCCGCCATGATCGCACACCATTTTTTCCTCATCCAGTCCAGACGACGCATATCTATCTATTTATCTATCTATATATATTATTCATGGCCATCTCCGGACGGTTTCATTCATCTTGGTATAGTCTTTACCTTCAATGTAGAAGCTGTTAACCGCCTGAATTCAAGACATCATTCCTAAGTGTAACAAATCGATAGGAAGTACAGAGAAGTGCACAAAAATGACGTCATTGCCGTGAAAGGGTTTAATAACGAAACACAGAAAGCTACAATTAATCGCTAAAGAAGAAGTGCTCCGAAGCCTCCTATGCCACCTAGAATGCGTACATAACAGACGAGAATACAGCCGTAAGCCTCCCCGTCACTCCTACCTGACCTGTCCTTCCTGTTCACTCTGTCCACCCTCCTCTGTGACTGCAGTCATATTTCTTCCCTGGCCCATCTAACTCCTCCGCTCCCCTCATTTTGTGAGCTGATTTCACACTTGACCTATCCCACCGGTGCTGCGCAAAATTTATGAAACCACGAGAGGTCCTGCTAAGATCAGAGCAGCGATATATCTGACTAAGGGACAACTGGTTAGGTTAGGTTAGGCTGAATTGGGTGAGGTGAGGTGAGGTGAGGTGAGATGAGGTGCGTTTAGGTTAGCTTAGGTTGCTGAATAAACATCATTTATAAGAACAATATGAATCTATCTGGTAACCTTATCGAAAGTGTATCAAAATTCGTCACATGAGGTATATTCCGTCAGCACGAGATAACATGTCTATACTGCTGCCCGTCTCCCACACAAGTCTCAAGTGAATATTCATCATCGGGTACTTTGATTAACATCTTCTAAACAAGGAAATATTTCTCTTTTTATTTTTGTTATCTCCAGACGTTTTTATTCAATATAGAAATAATCTGTAGTATTGAGTAAGTGTATGGATGGCACAAGTTCCAGTGACGTCTCGTACAGGTGCAGACAATTAAACTGTGATACTGCCTTAGCTCGGGTGCACAAGAAAGGGTTATTTGTAGCTGATGAGTTACAGTGGCGAGTGTGGGTCAATGGTGTTGGGTGGAGGTAAGTAAATGGAAGGCGCTACCACTTTCCCATCCACGTCACTGTTATTCATCAGACAGAAATTGCCCAGTTTCTGTGCATCCAGGTTGAGGCACTGTTTCCGTTTCTTTTGTATACATTTATACATAAGTCACAGGAACCTGCACACGGAAGTGTTTGCAATGTCCAGTTTTATGCATGTGGACTAAAAAGCCTTCGCTATTTAAGTGCAAAGCTGCTCGCAAAGCCCTGCTAACCTTCAAACGAGTCGTGAATTTGGGACGCCCAAACGTCTATTTTGTTCTTCTCTCATTTTTCATCACCAATCTATCAAACTATTTCTAGACGACTTACTTCCGTAAGGGGTTGCCACAAACAAATCGCTTCCATGTCGCCCTGTCGCCTACCATTTCACTGCCCTCCCCCCCATTTCACACCCACCTCTCTCACATACCTCTCCACTCCATCCCTCTATCTCACCCTCAGTCTCCCCCTCCCTCTCGTCTCTCCATCTCACTCACATACACTCTCCTCGTTAATCTCTCGCTCTTCATCCAATCCACATAGCCAAACCACCTCAATAGATTTCTCTTACTGTCTCCTATCACATCCTGATCCACACCACAACACTCCTCTTTCTCATTTGCCAGTCTGTCTCCTTGTAACTCTACATGATCCTCTCATAGAACTCAGTTCCACTGCTCTCACTCTTGACTTGTGTCCGAACAAGGTCCAAGGTTCACTTCCATACGTTAGGGTTGATATCACAGTACTATCATGCAGCGACTTTTTTACTTCCATGCTCACTTTCCTAATTCTGGTCACTGCTTTCGAGGAACCAGCAACTTTTTTTCCTTGTTGTACGTTTCAAACATTTCATCCTCCAGACTTCCATCCTTACTCATCTCACTACCTAAGTACTTAAATGCACCCACATTTTCCATTTCCTTATCATCCAACCTCACTGTACATTTAGTGACTTCATTTCTCTCGACGACCATAACTTTACTCCCCCACATTCACGTGTGGATTCCGCTTTTACACACTCTCCTTGACTCATTCACCAAGCCTTGCGGTTCTCCGTCTGTTAACAATACAGTATCAATTGCAAACAACAATACAGGACCAAATGCTGTCCTCTCTCATTAGGGCTGCTCCAACATCCACTGCCCTATCATGTATCTCTTTTATAACCCCTGCTTCATCACCAATTACCCAGTAAATAAATTTTATTTATTTAATAAATAAATAAATAAAACTCGTACATGAGCGGGTTAGGCACTAAAACGCTTAGTAAGAACTCGGGATGTCTCCTATATATTTAAATAGCATTCGAGTTACCGTAGTTGAGCTGCGTGCTAAAAGTGCTCCATTCTACTGTAAAGCAATCAGATATCTTCAGCGGTAATTATAACTTCATGGATTCGTGTTGCCCCATTCCATGTAAGAGCCAATGAAGGGAAAATATATCCATTGTGGAACATAGGTCCATAGTGAATAATGGGTCCATGGGAAATGTAAATCCAAGAAAAAATATGTCGCTGGGGGAAAATTGGTTCATGGGGGAATATGCAATCAGTCCATGGCTAAAATAGGTTCAAGGGGAGAATTATGTCCAATGGGGATAGTAGATCCAAGAGAAAATATATGTCCAAGAGAAAAAATAGGTACAAAGGGAAAAAATCTATCAAAGGGGCGTGTTGGTTCAAAAAGGATAACCGGGCAAAGGGTGAAAATAGGTTCATGGTAAAAATAGGTCCATGTGGGAAAATAGGTCCTTGTGGGATAACAGGTTCATGAAGGAAAACAGGTCAAATGGAGAAGATATGTCAAACAGAAACAGACCCCTTTGGGGAAAGATAAGTGGGGTTGGCACCTAGGAGGGGTAATCAGAGATGGGTCTGTATGCTAGTTACAAGCGTATGTGTGAAGTTTGCTGTTGGTGCATGGGCAGAAAATTAAAATGAGCAGCCCGGCCCTACCCCACCGTCACACTTTTCAGAACCTAATAACTTTTTACTTAACAAGGCTTGAACAAAGTCTTTTCCATGGATGGTAGGATGATCAGTTTATTATTTTTTTAATGATTCACAAAGTCATTATCACACCAAAACACCGGGCAAAAGGGAAAGAATATCAAAAAATTGCTCATTCGTTATGCAAAACACTATTCATACTGGTGGTATACAAGTATAATGTGTATTGGTAGCGAGCTTCCATGTAAAGATCATAGACTAAAGATAAATATTCTAAAATGATTGCTAAGATGAAGAGATGAAAACAATGCAGAAACAAGAGCTGTAAACAGTAAAGAAGGAAGAGAGCATTTGGGTTGGGATGTGATTCCGATTTCTGCTCTTATATCCAATTCTACACCACCCAACCGACACATTTTATTGTGAGTACAATTTGGAATATAGTAAGTACGAGCGAGGGCGATGCCTTCGTGAGTCTCATGTGAAATAGGAGCATTTTCTTCCATATAAGCGGCCCAACCCGATCCGGCCCAACCCGGTCCGGCCTACCCCAGCCCGGCCATAACATTTTTGAAAAGCTTATATCTCAGCAGCCACAGGGCCGATCAGTGCTTGGTTTGCACAATATGATAGCCCGATTCTTTACGATTTGTTTTTGACTGGTTTCATCACACCCAGGCACGTAACACGCGACAGGTGCAGCATGTCGAAAATCTTCAAAAAAGGTCCACAGGCCAGACAGTTTGTCATAAAGGCATGCAACTTGGTAGGTAGATAGCAATCAACATACTCTACGAGTAGACATCCTCGGGGTGTATGGCGACATTTAAATGCTTTTGGATTTAAATGCCCTCGCTCGTACCTCGCAGACAAAGGTGTTTTGCTAGTGGGTAAAGAACACCAAATCTCCTCCCAATCTAAAGACTTTTGTTTCCCTTCATTTTACATCTCTTATTTCTGCATCATCCTTACATCTTTACAATAGATCTGATATTTATTTCTGGTAGGACAGTTAAGGCCACGTGCCACCTTTATGCTTCAAAAGGCCTCATGTATGCGTAATATATTCATCTGCAAAATAAACATAACAATATATCATGGGATGTTAATAGAAAACTGAGTGCTTGCTGAACCAATATCTTAATCAATATATCGCCAAGCGCTATAAACCCGTGAAGATGGCCACAACGAATCGCCCACATTCGTCCTGGCCTCTGACATCAGGCTTTTAACTTTCAATTCAGTGAGGACAATATCATATCCAGTTGCGAGAGTGCGCACAACTATGAAAGGGCTAGTTTTAAGAAATTAAAGGCAATTTTAAGGTGTCAGTGACTGGCATCCCATCTTCAAAACGTTGGCTATCAATGAAGCATGGCAATTTTTTTACAGAAACTCTGAACAATATTGCCAAGTTATGAACTCCAATTCGGAACAGAGGACCCTCAAAAAATCTTACACCAAATGGTGGAACATCGTCTGTTAGCATAATATCTTGCATACGAAAATTATATTACCACGTAGAGTCAAAGTGATAAAAACAAATATGATGTTTTTCAATGGAAAGCCCAAGTTTAATTAAATTAAGGAAAACCTTGAGTCTCACATTCCCGGTATTGGTAAAAAAAAAAAAAAAAAAACAGTTACGTTAGAAGCAAAAAGGTAATAACACCAACAATCTGACCCTTGATCACATAAAATGGAAAGCATACTGGTGATGAAATTAAGATAGCGAAAAATCAATGTTTTCTTCGTGTCAGTATTTACAAAAAAAAATATACAAAGGATTCCTGAAGTTTCCTCAGTTCCTGTAGAAGAGTGCAACATGTTCGTTATAATACGCGATGTGCTGCATGCAATTAGCAAACTAATGGGGAATAAAACACCGGAACTTGGCGAAATATCTCCAAGCATAATACAGGAACTACAGAATGAAATATCAAAGCCTTTATCTGAAAATTTTAACTTATCGCTAAAAAGCAGAAAGATGCCACAAGAATGGAAGATTGCAAATGTAACTCCAGTATATAGAAAAGGCAACAAATCACAACCAGAAAACTAAAGCCCAATTAGTTTAACACCAGTGGTTTTGCTAACTGCTTGAAACTATTATCAGAGACAAGTTTGTGAATCACTAGGAAACAAATAATGTCACCAAAGATTCGCACTTGGTTTTCGGAATAATCGGCCCTGCCTCACGAATCCGTTGTAATTTTTCAGCAATACACTAAACATGTATAACAAGACTAACTCTTTTGACTCTGGCTATCTCGATTTTTAACAGGCCTTTGACAAAGTTCCGCACTAAATTTCCTTCAGAAGCTAAGGCGCACGGTTTCGTTGGTAGTGTGCTCGGGTGGATCGAAGATTGGCTCACTGGATGAAAGCAGAGATGTAACAAATGGAAAAGAATCATACTAGATGGACGTTTAAAATGGAGTGCCACAAGGTCAAGTGTTAGATACTACATTTTTTAACGCAGTATACCTGAATGATACTGATGAAGGATTATTTTGTAATATTTCTATATTTACCGACAACACTAAAATAGATAACAGGACAGACACAGCATTGCAGAGGCAGACAGTTCAAAAAGATTTGATCAACTGTTCAGTTCAGCCAAGGCATGGCAAAGTACACACTACACTTCCTTTTTAAAATTTGAAAGAAAAATGGCGACTAAATATCCAGCCTCGGAGTCCCCGAAGGGGGGGGGGGGGGGGAAAATGCCCCCCCCATTCGCCCCTATCCCGGTGACGACTCGATAAGCTGCCTGGAACAACTGTCGTGCTTACTTCATTTCTGCAACATTCGCGGCCTTTGCTCTAACTTTCGCTCTATTGAGCACCACCTCTCTTCCTCTAAACCTCACCTTCCCTTCCTAACTGAGACTCAGCTGTCTGAGGCAACTGATAGC
>JAGKTI010035649.1:303-11216 GCA_018397915.1 Birgus latro | reverse complement strand
CACACACACACACACACACACACATTCTCTCTCTCTCTCTCTCGGGGTATACCTGGTGAAATATAATGCCACCGGATATTTAGGTCCTGCCGCTCGATGCTCCAGCCCACGCCAAGCTTGCTGCATTTCACTACCATTTATTTACTAGTTTTTTCAATATTCTGGAGAGACATGTGAATGGTTGTGATTGATCCTCCACTATCTTCATCATCATTATTATCATTAACATCAGCATCGTAATCATTCTAAAGATTATCATCCTCATCATCATTATTCTACTCATCATCATCATCATTAACATTATCGCAACAATCCTAAACATCATCGTCATCATCATCATGATCGTAATCATAATCATCTTCATCAGCAGCAGCAGCAGCTGCGGCACATCATCAGTATCATCGCAAGCCACCATCATCATCATCATCATCATCATCATCATCACATAATGAATGGCCATTAAAATATACAGGAAAGAGATTTACTTCTTAATTCCTTCCAGGGCGATGTCGTGTGTGTGTGTGTGTGTGTATGTGTGTGTGTGTGTGTGTTTTCCGCACCCGCTGGGGCGGCGATATCCAGTGTGTGTCCCTGGATGAAAATGAGTATCACTGTACCATTTCTAATGGGTGAAATCCGGCAAGTTCCACTTGTACACTTTCATGAGAGTTTCTAGTTCAGCTCCATTGATTTTTTTGGCTGCTCCCACAGGGGCGTGTCTGGCATGCCCGCAATGTGCGTGTGGTGTGCTTGTGGTGTGTGTCTCGGGTGTGTCTGAGAGGTGTGTCAAAAGACAAAGAACAATTTGGAAGTGTTGGGGTGGGTGAGGCTATGAAAACTGTCCTTTGTCTTGCAATTTAATCCTCGTTATCTCCCGGCAAATTTTATCCTGTCTTTGATAAAACATATTATGAAGCACTGCTGCATCTTTATCTCTTTTCTATCGCTACTTCAACGGTTACTGTTCCTCTGAGCTGTCCGCTTGCATCCCTCCACCTCTACGACGGGCACGTAGCACCCGTCTAGCAACAACTCTCATCCCTTTTCTGTCCAACTCTCTAATGCAAGAGTTAACCGTTACTCCCAGTCCTTCATTTATGCAACTGGTCAACTCTGAAACTGTCTTCCTCTGTCTGTATTCCCTGCTTCCTATGATCTTCAGTCTTTCAAACGCAGTGCGTCCAGGCATCTCGAAATGAACGGATCTTGAATTTGACTCTCTTTCATATTGTTTTTGTTTTTTCTTGGAATGAACAGAATGCGGGCCCATGGCCTTTGGTTCCTTCTTCCTTGCATATAAAAAAAAATGCATACTTCTTTAAAAAGTCTTTCTGTTGTAAAGACGAAACATTCATTATCTGATGCAAGAAGTTAAATTACATTTTGCATGTGGATGAACGTGCTTCGTTATTGGATCTGACTGGGGGAAAATAACCAGTCCTTTTGTTATCTCCATCAGTCCATTGACGTGTGTTATTCGTCAATTCTTGTTTGTTTTGTTCACATCTGGGGACACCTCTTGCAGTGACGGGGTAAATGAAGGCTGTATTTTACCTTGTCATCTCTACATATCACTCACGAGCTAAATGAAAGAGCTTTATGAAAACAACAATTCATCGAACTTCTGTTGTCATTCAAGGCCGAGGCAGTGATTTGCATTCTATTCTTTCTGTTCCATATAATTTTGATCAGAGTAGAGGAACATTCAAGCAGTGAAGGAGATTAATTAAGGCTGTATATAACCACTCCTGGTCAAAAAATCACTCTAAAGTGAATCCAGTTGACTGATGACGGAGAATTTAAATGCGAAAACGTCACCGGAATTGTAGTTATTGGTTTTGTTGTTCTTGTTGTTGCTGCTGCTTAATCCCTGTCCGCCCGGGTGAGCAGACCCGTCGACCGTGGGTAAACTACTGTCACTTTGATGTCGCCCCATAGTTTCCTCACAGTGTTGATGTGTCTGCGTGTTTCGTGGCATTTGCTGTAGTGTCCATTTTGTGTGTTATGTTGTCTGGATCATATCTATAAGCCGGGCACGCGTCATCTGTGACTCTATCCACCCTGAATCTGGTAAATGGGTAGGGTTGGGTGATGTCCTGATGTAAGCCTAGGTGTACTAGATCAGCTATGTTTAAGGATACTTCTTACGGGTAAATGTCGGGGGTGGGGGGAGAGAGGAAGGGTTTTGAAAAACAGTGTTCTGCTCGCGGTGTTGCTTTGCCCTGTGAGTGTAAATAATATGTAGATGTTTCTTAAGTGGTTGTGTTGGAACGTCTGGAGGTGGAATGGTGTTGAACAGGGTCTGATAATATTTGTGTTGTGATTGCTTTATATGCATACTTGTTGAGAGATTGACATATAATGACAAGGGTGTTGTGTGTTAGCACCGGCTGCCCCGTAGAAGATTGTGCCTTTTATATCAAAATATTCTCTGACAGGAAGGACTAGCTTTAAAGCGTTAGTGAGCTATGGGAGCAGATCTGGCGCAGCAAGTGATGGTCCGTAAAGCACTGTTCTGTCTGGTCTAAAAGATATAGTAGTGTGCGTTAGGATGGGGACCCATGATGGGGAGGTATAGATGTTACTGGTTTCATGTATTGCCTGCAGAGTATAGAGAACGTTTCTTTTTGTTGCCCAGTGTCTGTCCCCGTAAGTGCCCTGAGTGCGTTGAGTTACCGGAGTCAGTTGATGAAGCACAACGAAAAAGCTGTATCGCGAAGCTGACAGAGCTCTATTTGTGTTTGGTTACATCTATTAACCCTTTCAGACAGGCGAAGCTTTTTCAGTTTTACCCATGAATCAAGCAGATTATTATATTATGTTTTGACGAACTTTTTGAAAAAGGAAGTGTTTAATGAAGATCGTTACTGCACAGGGTTTCCCCATAGTTGAAGGCGGAACGAATAAAAGTTACTGAACAGAAGAGGTTTGCTTCCCCACTCCCATGACATTTTCATTTTAGCCACCATCAAATTATGACATATTCTTTAAGACAGTCATGTAACTCGAAGCGTGAGATATAGATTTCTTTAACTTCTTCATATAACAGAGCCTATATAAGCTTAATAAAACTGTCCTGTGTTAACGAGAACACACTCAACAATAAGCCATCGGTTTTCGGGGGATATGCGTTACCTTTGCTTATCCTGGTGCCAAAGGAAATTGTTGCATACGTCTTTCTGACGGTACATACACACAAAGGAATTAAAGGGTGCCATCATGTGAGTCAATCGCACCCTCGTCTCTCATAACACATAGTCCTTCCCCAGCTCTCTGTACTGCCGCCTCTCTCAACCCTCTGCGCCATCATTTAAGAACCATACGGCACTGTAGGTGGCAAAAGTCTTCATGGCACCTCTTCCTGAACGACTCCTTCCCTTGAAAGTTACTGAGGCAAACTATATTCATACTAGAAACTAATAAAGGACATAGGAGAATAACAGATTATATGAATCATAATGCAGTATATCGCTATGGAAGAGGCTATGTGGAGAAGATGGAAGAGAAACTAACTGGAAGAGTGTATGAAATAAGATGAAGGGGGGGAGAGAGGAGGAGGGGGAAACCAAGGATGAGATGGAGGGATGGAATGGAACGATATATGAGAGGGTTATGTGAGCTGGAGGGAGGTCAACCAAATGGCAGAGGACAGGGTGACGTGGAGGCGATTAGTTTGTATACACCTTTTACTTCTAGCAATGTATAGAGGAGGCGCTATGCCACCTAGAATGCAGCGCGTATCTCCCTACCCTCTTTCTCATACCACACGTTGGCTCCCCGCCACAGAACACAGCAACGTTGGGAATCTTCCACAGTTTATAAACGTCTCGACCAAAAGAATCTCCTTCATGGTAAGCTTCATTATGGAGGCTTGGAACTCACAAAAAAAATTCCAGGGAAACTGTTTTAATGTGCTCATGTTCAGCTGTATTGATGCTTACTCTCTTCACCAACTTGTTAAGCTTCAATGGGGTGGTATGTTGCTCCCTAAGTATTCCATGGTAATTATCTTAACAATATTTTTGTTCAGTGGTTCATGTCCTTACCAAAACCCTCAAAATGGCGTAAGCTTCAATGTGGAGGTATGTAGATGAATCAGGACTAAATGGTAACTTCCAATAATGCGCACATTCATAGTTTGTGAGCACGAAATGTGGTTTTGGAAATGGCAACAGAGGACTGAGAGTTTTGTAGCCCAGTAGCTCGAGGAAACAGTAGCGGCTGTAGAAGGGTTTTGCAACTCAGACCACACACTGAGTTTAATTCACCCCACGGACTTTGAACCACACGGTTCACTGATTATATTCGAACCACCAAGCCACTTTGACTTGCACCACTCAACCGCTTTAACCCTCACCACTCAGTCACTGACTTTGGTTCAGACCACACACTGAGTTTGGCACAAACCACACAGTAACTGGCTTACACCAAGCACTTACCATGACTCAAACCATATACTGACTATGACATGCCCAACACCAGTCATATAACAACACTGATAAATCACACACTACACTTTTTCACCACACAACGAATTGCCATGCAGATCTCTGCGTTATCACTCTGCACACCTGTCACACCTTAGACTACAGTGTATAAACAGACTATCACATCATAGATCACATTGTCACACTACACACCACAGTCACACCATAGTCACTTTACACACCAAATTATCACACCACAAATCACATTGTCACACTACACACAACAGTCAAACCACACATCACACTTTCATATCTCAGACCATTATGTCCCAGTACACCACAGTCTCACTACACATTACTGTCACACTACGAAATGAATATCACAGTCACACAACACACCACTGTCACACTAAATCACACACCACAGTGGCAGATTGCCCTAGGGATTTTGCCACCAGAGGGCCGGATATCAACGAATCATTGCTGTGTGCGGCTCATATTCCTGCTTTTCCCGCTGTTTTTGCCTTCCAACACCCTTCTGTCGTTGCAGGGAGCAACATAAAGGTCCAGTGCTCACTTCACCAGTGGTTGTGTTTTTTGGGTGTTTGGACTTAGCCTGTAGTTTGGGGGGGGAAATTCGGTGCGGAAGACAGGGCCCCCCTGGTCAGGTTTTCTCGTTTCTGCGCATGCGCAGTACGACCTGTGACGTCATGGACTTCCCCTGCTACCATTGGTCTATACTGTCGTGCCTGTGAAGCTGACGTCACGCTCACCCTGCTACCTGCTTAGGTGTGCAGCATCAGCATGGAGTACTCTGGCCCTGCCACCCTAAAGGACAATGAAGCTGATCTGGCGCTGAGTGACGAGGATGAGATGTCTCAGAATGATTGGCCACAGCTACCACAAAGCAGCAGCAATGTCTCGTTAGCTGGGGAAGTAGCTACTGAACCAGCACTATCTGTACCTGCCGCTTCTCACCCAGTCGGCCAGGCATCTTCCTCTGCCAAGCGTCCTGTACATAACACCTCGAATAGCAACAGTGAGCCTTCATCCCCTGCTGCCAAATCCTCCAAGCGGCAAGAGACTTCTCGTCCTCTGCAGGGAAAAACTGGCCTTGGATCAAACACTCCTCGTCCCCTGCAGCTTGTTCATTCCCCCATTCCCCCCAAGTTTCACCAATGCTTCCTGCCTCTACTCCTCCAGCATTCGCTCCCAGGGCTGACTACATCAAGCTTTTATTCAAAGACAACCCAACGGTGGACATCAAACTTCGATGGTTGTCTGAGGTAAACCGTGCTTTTCACCTTGACAGCACCCAATCGGAGGTTAAGATGTCCCGTTTTGTTTACATCTCCAGACGTCGCAAGGACATCATAGATAGCGTAACTAAAGGAGAGTTCCTAGCCCTTTCTTTGGAAATTCAAGACTCACCTGAGAGGCCCCGCAAGTTTCCTATTTACCTCCTTACACGTTATCCTGTCTGTACTGATCCCAACTTGGCCAAGGAGCTGCCAGGTATCTACTCAGCTCGACGTTTCTACCAGAATGGTACTCCTATCAACCGGCTGGTAATCACCTGGAGCCTTCCTTACCCACCACCACCAACTGTCACCTTCAACTTCCTTCCCTGCCTCCCACCTTGTGAGTTTCGCAAGATGAAGGACGAGCAACCGTGGTGCTTTCGATGCTGGGGCATTGGTCACATCTCCCAGTACTGTTCTGCACCAGAAAAGTGTGCATGGTGCTCTGGCCTACACGACTCTCGGACGTGTCCTCACCGACCCCCTCCACCTGCTTCTGATACAACCTCGATGCAACCCAACCCACCACCTCCAGATACCTTGCACTGGAAATGTCCCCGATGTCATCAGGAAGGAGTTAACGTGTGGCACGGCTGCACTAGACGTCGGGCTACCTCTGCCCCCGTTGCCAAGGATGGGGCTCCACTAGCATCACCACCACCACCACTTCGTACTGCTGCTCCTCCTGCCTCCACTATCGGTTTGGATTCAGCGCAGTCACCGAACTTCGTGATGCTGTTGCCACTCTCAGGACTCGGATTACCTCATTCATGACACGGTTCAATGCAACAGAAGCCCGCATTGATGACTTGGTTAGCAAGCAAGCCACACTTTAGACAACATTAAATTCACTGGTTGAATCACAGCAAGTCATCATTACGACTGTCACCACCCTTACAGAAAAGCTGGACTCATTTGTCACTTCCATTGGACGACTGACTGCTCCCCCCAGGGAGTCTTCCCCTCATGGCACACCGCACAGCACTTCTCATGCCACCACCACTCCCTCATTTGGCCTCCGCAAACGTAATGGCAAAGTTCGGTAACATGGCACAACTGCATGTCATCTCTTGGAATGCCTGTGGTATTACGAACCGGTCTAAACTTACTGCGCTCAAAGGATATGTATACAGTCGCCACCCAGATATCATTTTCATTCAGGAATCCTTTGTTGGTCGTGCGTATCTCGAGATAGAGGCACCCACTCTCAGTGGTTATATTTCTTATGTCCATCGAGTCAGGAATGGACTTGTCACGTATGTTCACTCCTCCATCCAGCACCGTTTCCTCCAAAGCTTTGTAAATGACGAGACAACCTTCCAGCTTCTTGAGGTCACCATTTGAAGCGGCACAGTTCGGGTATGCAATGTGTATTCTGCGCCAGGCAGGTTGCATACAGCTACTCTTCCAGCTCCCACCATCCGTGGCATGATATACATGGGGGATTTTAATGCCTGACACCCTGCTTTGGGGGACCTTTCTGCCACTGTTAACCGTAATGGGACTAAACTTCTTGAGTATATTCGTCATAATCAGCTCACCCGCTGGGACATCGGTGGGGCCACACACTCTCGAGGAGGCACACTAGATCACATCCTTACATCCGGCCTCGTGGCGTCCCTAGTCAGGTGTTCATCAATCCCTGCTCTCTTCTCTGATCATATTGCTCTCAGCCTTCATTATTCCCTCCCTGCTACACCTTCTCCTGTACACAAACGTACTCGCATTGCAATCCCACCCAAGTACTGCCCTACATATGTCTCCTGTATAACCAACCTTCTTCCCACGTTCATCCTTCAATGTCCTGAAAAGTTGTATTCATCACTTGTCAACTCCACGCATGACTTCTACACCCATTATGTCAGGAGGCCACACATTACACGCCATCATGATGCCTACACCTGGACACTGGATAATCGTATCACTCAGGCAGAGAGGAAGGCAGTGGAAGACGGACTTGCCTTTCAAAGACGACCTTCCCCCAAAAGTCTCCATCGGTATCGATTGTCGAGGGATGATCTAGTTGCTCTCCAGCACTGCGTTTATACTGAATCTTGGCAGAAACTTACAGATGGCATCAACCATCAAACGACTGTTGGTTCCATGTGGCGCCTTATCAACAAGGTTGTTAAGAAGAAGCCCCCTAGTGTCCTCCATCACAGTGCAACACAGTACGCACAGGATCTTGTAGACGCCTGGTCTGCACAGTCGCGGACTTGCACCCTTCCTGCACACATACAGGACGCACTCTCCACCAAGAAAAACGTTCGTGCACTCCGTCTCACCGCCGCTTTACTTAGGACAGACGATGGGGATGGTGTGGCTATTACTGATGATGAATTGCGACGGGCCCTCGCCAGGGGTAGGGTAACGGCTCCAGGTGATGATGGGATCACTTTTTCTGTCCTCCGTGTCCTCCTGAAAGTTCCTGGCAATCCCCTTCTCCAGCTTTTCAACCTTTGCGTCCGTCTGGGATATGTGCCACAAGCCTTGACCCACAGTACAATCGTGCCTATTCCTAAACCTGGTACTGATAAATTCCGACCTGTTTCTCTCACCTCCAGCTTCAGTAAAGTACTAGAACGCATCCTCCTCACAAGACTCTTGTTTAGGCTGCAGGACCAGCTCTCGCCCCGATTATACGGTTTTTTACCGCAGCGAGGGACACATCACTGCCTAATGGAACTATACACCCTCCTGTCCCCCACCAGTGTAGTGACCTTCATTGATTTACAGAGTGCCTTTGATGTCGCCAACAGACATCATCCTCGACCAGCTGGTGGATTTTGGAGTCAAGGGAAACCTGCTGCGATGGATACGTGGTTACCTAACCAATAGATCCTCTCGTGATCTTTTTAGGGGCGCTTACAGCTCTGCTGAGGATTTTGAGCTTAGTACTCCGCAAGGTGGTGTCCTTAGTCCTTTTTTGTTTAATATCCTTGTACATCGTCTTTTCACCCTCTTTCCTGACTTCCCTGGAATCACAATTACTTGCTATGCTGATGACATCTGCATTCACTCAAATTCCTCAGCAGATCTACAACGTTTCCTTCACTGGTTTCACGAGGCGGCTTCCAAATGTGGACTCACTATCTCACCAGAAAGGAGTAGAATCTTCACTTTCCGTCCAGCAAGAACACTACCTGTATTCTCTGTCGGGGATTGTGTTATTCCCTTATGCACGCAGTACCTTTATCTTGGGGCACCGGTACGGATTTCTCCCTCCATTCCTGCAAGACAACGTGTGCATCCGATTGTTCAGGGTCTGCTAACCCGGCTACAGCAGCGCCTAAAACCTCTCAAGTGGCTTACTAATTATGCTGCCGGGATGTCTATTCCTGTAGCACGATCCATATACATAGCGTTCATTCGATCAGTTGTTGATTATCTCTCCCCTGCTCTTTGTCAACTTTCCAGAACAGCCTTACAACCTCTTGAGAAGTTCCAAAACGCGGTAATGAAACTTATCCTGGGCTGCCCTGGCTCAACCAGAATTGTCAACATGTAACTTGAACTCAACCTACCACCACTTGTTGAGAGAATATACTCCATGGTGACATACTTCAGTGTTAAGTGCCTGCATTATCCTCACCTTTCTCCCCACTACTCTCACATCATTCGGACCTCCCTTTATCCCACTGCACCAAGACCTTTGCTTTGCAGTGGTGTCCGCACTCTAGTTAATACTGTTTGTTCATATGTCCGACAGCTAAACATCAACATACCAGTGCTTACGGAGGAGGTGGACTGTGGCATTCCACCGTGGTAGACCCCTGTTCCTGTTGTCTCGTACACTCCGGGCTCCAAGACTGACCTGCCTCAGCTTCAGAAACAGCTAGCCTTGGAGACTATCGCCAGGCTGTCATCTTCCCTCCCTTCGGCCCACCATATCTACACTGATGGCTCCCTGCAGGAGGATGGAAGTGCTGGTTGTGCAGTGTTTTCCCCAAGTCTGGATCCACCTCAAGGGGGCTGGTTGGGCCGTCGACTGCCAACCTCATCGAGCTCTACATATTGTGAACTACATGGACTCCGCGATGCAGTTGCTTTATTAGTACGGACGAACAACAGCGGCTTGATCATCTGTGACTCACAGTCGGCCCTCCTTGCCCTCTCCTCTCCCAGGCCTGCATGTCAACACATAGTTATGCAGATACTCCGTCAATTGGCCACTGCCCGCGATCGTTCGCTGGTGCTGCACTTTCTGTGGATTCCTTCTCATATTGGTCTTGCAGCTAACAACACCGCTGACCTCATTGTAAGGACTGCCTGCGGACTGGATCTGCCTGCTGTGGATGCCACTAATGTCTTCCCCATTTGCTACTAGCAGATAATACGTAGAGCAGCCCGCTTCCCTATTGTCCACCGTAGAAATGCTGAGAGGACTCTGTGTCTATCCAACATTATGACCACTTTCTACATCGGCCCCATAGATATCGTCGTAGTGGTCTTATGGTTCGTCGACATAACGTGGTGTGTGCCCGCCTCAGACTGTGATACCGACCTGTGTGGCAAGTGGCTGGGGTGGACAACGCACCTCGTTTTTCCTCCTGTAAGCTGTGTGACGCACCCAATGCCAACACCCTTGACCACTATTGCCTGCAATGTCCACTTGTCTGTGATTTAATACCACACGGACTCACATTAGTGGACACTTGTAAACATTTATTGGATGATGATAATCTAGATGTTATTCTCATGCGTCATCCACACTTTGGTGGGTGTTAATTTGTTTTAGCTAGACAGCGTGTCCTGCGTGGCACGAGTTCCCTTGTACTCACCTCATATGCCCACATGACACTGTAATAGGTTTGTTGCCTTCGGGCGTAATAAATTAATCAAATCGATGCCTTCAGAGTCATGATGAGTCTCGTTGTCTCTTTCTCGAGTCCCGTTATCTCGTTCTCGCACAGACCTCGCAGTTTTCCTCGATGTTGGTGTTTTTGTCTGAAGCTTCTTAACTTTATTTCATGCGGGTAGATAATGTTTTTTGTCGCCTTTGTATGTTTGTTTGTTTGTTATGTCCAATTTTTTTTTAAGTTCTAAGTTACTTATTTATTTAGTTATTTATTTAGTTATTTATTTTTGGCAGGATTAATGAGACCAATAATTAGACAGTGATTGTGTGAACCTGCTGTTGATAATTCTACCCTTCTCTCTCTCTCTCTCTCTCTCTCTCTCTCTT
>JAGKTI010035648.1:0-11217 GCA_018397915.1 Birgus latro | reverse complement strand
GCCAAAATTATGGTATGTTAGATAAACGCTAGAAGAAAACATTGAAATATTGTCTGGTAGTGGCGGGAGTAGAATATTAGACGGTAGTATGATGAAAGTTTTAGGTCACGTCCGCACCAAATGCTTTCTCAGCTGTTTATTTTGCATACTATCATCATACCTGTTTATCCTCATGTACGTTACTGAGGCATGTCAACACTACAGCTATATAAATAAATGTATGTAGAATACTTCTAGAATAAATCACTGAGGATGATGATACAAAATTTCTAAAAGCAGCACGACCCTAACCCTACATAAAAAAGAAAAAAAAGGAAAGATAGGAAGAAAGAATGAAAGCAATACCGTTTTCCAGGACGTTGGTGTTCTGCGCGTGGGCGGCGGGTGAGCAAGGCGTGATTGGGTCGACGGAGTTCACGGAGATGCTGGCAGAGGTCCTGAAAGACAGGGCCGTGGTGTACCTCAACATGGATAACGTAATGTCAGGTGGGGAAGGAAGTGAGGTTAGGTAATGAAGGAAGTAGGGTCAGGTAGGGAAGGAAGTGGGGTCTGGTAGTGAAGGAAGTTGAGTCTGGTAGTGAAGGAAGTGGGGTCTGGCAGTGAAGGAAGTGGAGTCAGGTAGTGACGGAAGTTGAGTCTGGTAGTGAAGGAAGTGAGATTAGGTTCTCCCACTCTAGCTTTCTGAAAATACTTTCAAGGCATGCTGTACGTAATTTTGGTGAAATTATATCTCCCTGACGCACACCCTTCTCACTTCTAATTTTTTCTGAGTCTTTCTGTAACTTAGCTGTAGCAGTTCCCTCCTTGTTTGTGTTTTCGGGCAGTTTTATGATGTTCTCGTGTATTTCTTGTTCCCGCGATGAATTTACAATAATTGCTAGGTGCTCCACTGAGTCGAAAGCTTTTTCGGAACAGACAAAACCTGAGCACAGTGGTTTATTATATTCTGTAGTTTCTCAAATGGGTGATTCATGGTGTGTAGGCGATCAGTAGTAGAATGCCCGCTACGGAATCCTGCCTGCCCACGAGGTTGATTTTCTTCCAAATTTGCTGTTATTTTTGTTCGTAAGAACTTTCGTGAAGAGTTTGTATATAACTGGTAATAAGCTAATGGGTCGATAGTTACTAAGATTCGCCTATCTTGTACAGTAAATTTAAAAAAAAATGCATGACATAATGTTTTGGAAATTTTCTTCTTCGTTTTAAGAGGGAGAGTGAGTTTTGAACTTCTGCATCCGACAATAAAACCGCTACTATTCCAAGTGAATGAATTAACCACTGGAAATATAACGCCTTAGTGGGCTCGATCCTTACATCTCAGACGATTCATTCATGTTAGGGAGGGCGTCTTCATCTCTTACTTATTTTTTCGTCTCACTAAGGGCAAGAGCTGACCTCAGGGACTGAGCCTCTGTCTGCCTCAACATGAATAATGTTATGTTTGGTAAAGTTAGGACTGAATGATAACCGCTTCAGTTGGACGACAGTCTTTTGGTACTAACCACTAGAATCACTTCGTGTTGTATGCAGTCCTGTTCTTTCTGCTGTATACTGTATATCTTAGAGTTATCACACACACACACACACACACACCAAGCCCCTCTCTGACTCGCACTGTCCACCTCAGCCTCTCTCTCTCTCTCTCTCTCTCTCTCTCTCTCTCTCTCTCTCTCTCTCTCTCTCTCTCTATCTCTCTCTCTCTCTCTCTCTCTGTCTCGCTCTCTCTCTCTCTCTCTCTCTCTCTCTCTCTCTCTCTCTCTCTCTCTCTCTCTCCTGATTTTATAACTTCACTACCTTTCCCTCCAACGTGTACTTTCTTTGCTACATTTACTGCACCGGGAACAACACCCTCATTTGTTCTGTGTTTTGGGCAGGTACGTATTCATTCAGTGCCAGTGGAGTGCCCCACATACGAGATGCTGTCTTCGCTGTCGCCAACCTCATCCCCAACCCCGACCCCGAGGAGGTAGCCCGGGGCCACAACTTGTACGATACCTGGGTCTCGCGGTTCCCGGACGCCGATGAAGGGACTCCTGTAGTGGGGTCTCTGGGCAACAACGGCGACTTCAGGGCCTTCCTCTACAACCTGGGTGTGGCCAGCTTGGATCTGAAGTTTGTGGAGGCTCCGGTGAGCATGAAGGGGCAGAAGCACAAGAAATAATTTTATATTCCCGTTGGTTTAAGAATATATTTATATCCTTTGCACGTTAACATGACCTAAAATTGCGATCTCTCCATCATGAATGCTCAATTGTGGCAGAAGAATAACACTAGCTTATGATGCTAGTCACGAAAAATGCTATGGAAAGGATGTCGAGCCTTCCTCATATTTTGCCACTGAGCTACTTGATATAAGCTGGAAAAGGGAAGAAATCTGGGACATGTTAAGGTGAGAGAACTGTAGATAATTTTCCTTAAGCAGTTCTTTTTTATATTGTACAGAACTTGAGTATGCTCTTGTATGCTACTAATGTTTTATAGTATCGACTTGTATTTCATAACATGCGAGGGGATATTAATGTTATGCAGAAATAAACTGGTAAGGAAAGGTTCATGCGGACACTTCATGGATGACCACAATAAGGACGCTATACCTTTTTCATCTTAACTTGGTCCAACTTTTCGTACTTGCTCAGCCTTTTTCATGTAGCTCAGTGGCAGAATATGACAGTACCACGGCTTGACTTTCTCTCCATAGCACCTCTGCAAGACTAGCATCATTTCCTAGTAATAAACTATTGCGACAACTCAACATTCAAGATGGGGGAGATGGCAGTTTTAAGCCAAGTTAGAGCGAAATCAGTCTAAGTGAAATACAGAAGGAAAAACTGAAGTGAGGACGAAAGGGACTGATAAAGTGGTGGGTTGGAAGATACGGAAGAGTAGTGAAAAGGAGAAAGAGAAGAGAAATGATTGATAGAAGAAAAAAAGGAGTCACTGAATGAGAGAATGATCTGAGAATGAATGATGCTGTTGGTGTGACGGACAGAAGGAGTAAGAGAAGGAAAGAACAACACCAGGCAAAATGTAATCGGCGAGGAAGGGTGGTAGATAAAAAAGAATAAGGAGCATGGAATGAAAGAATGAAATGAGGACGAGTGATGCTGGTAGAGTGATGGAGAGAAGAATGAGTACGAGATGGAGAGAATGATATGAGGAAGATAGTGACAGGAGATAAAGGATGACGTACAAAGAAAATAGATATATAGTGAAATGATGATATAAGGGAAACAGTGATGAGAGAGGAAAGAGGATGAATAGGAGAGTAAGAGAAGAAATGAACGAAATGAGATGGAAGAAGGAAAGACATGAGGAGACATGACGGATAGATGAGCAAATATGAGACGGAAGCACAGGATAGTTTACACGAGAGGATTATGAATGGTAGAATAAGCATGAGGGAAAGAATGATGTAAGTGCAAAAGAGCAGAGAAGAAAGAGCGAGTAAGAGCCAGAATACAAGAATAATGTGAAGGAAAAGATTGAGGAGATGATAGGGAAACTTGTGTTCATTACTCCCTTCACTCCGATGACACATTTTCTTGATATTCTTCCTATCTCTGTTTTATCCCTATCCCCCGACAGGAAGCTGGTAGGCTGAAGAAGGGCAACTAAAGCTTTCAGTCCTGTTCACATTTCAGATGAGCCTCACGAGAAAAAAAAAAAACTTCATTGCCAGAGGCCTCGGAAAATATTGATAAAGACGTCTGTAGTAAGAACTAATCAATCAGCCACGTCACCGGACTGAAGGGGTTCAATCTGTCGCTTAATGGTTAAAAACCACAACTGGCTACTTGCGAGTTTGGGGCTACAAGAAAGTTGAAAATGCTGACATTGATATTTTCACTGCATCAACATATATCGCGTTTAAATCAGAAAAATACCGTGTGATAAATAGTTTTAACATAATATCAAGTACTTGCTGAATTATGTTGTTTCGATTTAGCTGTAAATAAGGAAAATATTGAGCAATTTCTCACTGTGAAAAGATGGACAGTCTTCGCTTCCATACTTTCCTTATTTAAGGCAAAATGGAAGCACAGCCTTTGCTCACTGAGTACTTCATTAATGTCAAAGGTATTTTCACACGATAGTTCTGTGTTATAAACGTGATTTGTGCCAATGCCACGAAAATTATGTGTCCATATTTTCAACTTACTTGTAGCCAAAGACTACAATTAAAACAACTTTGCACGATGAGGATAATAACTATTTCTTTCATACTTTTTCCTGCCGGGCCGCCCCATGACTAAGGCAGGATGAGCCGTTCCTGCCCCTCTACCACACCGCGTGCGACACCTACGAGTTGGCCACCTCCCTCATGGACCCAGATCTTCGCTATCACCAGGCTGCTACCAGGTCAGTTGGGTAGTAGTAGTAGTAGGAGGAGGAGGAGGAGGAGGAGGAGTGGTAATAGTAGTAACACATCAAATGACGCAAG
Source organism: Birgus latro (assembly GCA_018397915.1). NCBI lineage: Eukaryota > Metazoa > Arthropoda > Malacostraca > Decapoda > Coenobitidae > Birgus > Birgus latro. The sequence goes on along the minus strand of JAGKTI010035648.1, from coordinate 6,776 downwards.
AGTGGATGTCAGTGCTCGAGGTTCCTGGACACGTGGCCAGAAGGCTTTGTCCGAAATTAGGATATTTGATCCTATGACTGCACGTCACAACGAACTGCCAATCTAGGCTGCACATAAGAGGAATGAACAAGAAAAAAAACTATCCAGAAAGGTTCCAACATGTGGACCACGGTCGATTCACTGCCCTTGTGTTCACAACATCAGGCGGGATCTGTTTAGAGGGGGGAGGGGGAGGGGAGATTCTATTCGAGACTGGCATGGGTTCTTTCTGAGAAGATGAATCAACCTCAGAGTTCTGTTATGCCCTGAATGAGAAGTCGACTGTCACCCTCTCTCGTGAGGTCTGCACTCCTATGCCTCAGAGGCACAAGATCATCAGCCCTCAGGCCTGTCTCTCTGGCGGGTATGTATTACGAAGCTTCTGTGGTAGTTGCATGGACCAGCGATTCCAGTAGTTTAATATCTATATTAGCACTGTAATATTAAGGGAAAAGATAAAGTAATAAAAGTAGTAGTATATGGCTGGTAACCACAGCCTTCGTCATGCTTGGGCCCAATGGATTATAAGATGAAGGTTAGTGTTAACCTTTACATTATAGCTCCAAATAGTGGACTGTATTATGAAGCTTGCTTTTGATCGTCACAGTACAAATCCAAAATGGATGGTTGTCATTTTATTTAAAAAAGTATATAGTGGTAGTAGTAGTAGCTGTTGTTGTTGTTGTTGTTGATGATGTATTTTGGTAGTCGTATTAGTAGTAGTAGTAGTAGTAGTGGTAGCAGCAGCAATCGTTATCAAACCTTCATCTGTCACCGCTTGGGCATAATTATTCACATTTTTGATTGAGGACGTGATAATGCTGTCTCATTTAGGTGTGGTGTGATGGTATTAGTGGGGGTGTTTTATGACATGTCCGTAGTTTTTGCAATGGATCTATTAAGGCTGTTTTAAAGAAATTCAGTCTGCATATAACAGCCTGTGTCAATATGAGATTGACCTGGTGTCCTTTTAGGCAGAAGACCACCGCTATAGTTGGTTACCACCTATACGTAGGACTCGGTGTTATTTAAGGTAAAGGACTTGCGTTAAAACTTCATATTTGTACTCTTTTGTATGTACAGTATATGCTACATATATGCAGCCATGTCTACATACATGAAGTATATACTGTACATGCAAATAAGACAGTCGTAACAGCTGTCTGCCAAGCTGTTCCTTTCCGAGCTGGCTGTGGTGAAACAGGAAATTCTGTGGCCTGCAGCCTGAGTGAAACCAGCTTCATTGTTCTGGCCTAATTCATGGTTTAGAAAAAAAATGGCTTAGCTTGGCTGTTCGAATAGGAGACTTGTAGAAGTCTGGGAAGGGCAGATCGAGTCTTTCCCTGGTCCTTCGAGTCTCGACTTCGTCGGGTAGTAGTAGAAGTAGTAGTAGTAGTTGTAGTAGTAGTAGTAACAATGGAGAAAACCGTTAGGAATACACGTAGGCAAAGGCACTGGCACTATTTTTTTTTTCCAGGGTGTGGGCAGTGTTGGCATTCCAGTTCGCGAGCCAACCCATTTTGCCCCTTAACATACCCACCTTCGGGGACTTCCTGGAGGCGGAGATGGATGCCTTCATGGTCGACCACGGACTCTTATTTAACCAGCTCGGGGTGGACATAGGTCAGTCTGGCTGTATGTGTATATAACCACTCTTGAACTTAGACTGAAAATAGGTCTTCTATACCCCAGCCTATTCGTACCTAGAGTTCAGATAGTGACTTGGATGTTAAAGCAACGGCTAGATGTCGAAAAGTGATCTCATTGTGTCAGCGTCGAATTTTATCTTACAACTACGCTATTATCACCATCACATACTCTTAACTACTGATGAATTTTCACCTTGCTATCACATCGTTATCAGTTTCACGTACACTTAACCATTCCCTTTCCACCTTAATTTGGCTCAGATTATCGACCTTTTGCAGCACATTTCACGTAGCTCAGTGGAAAAAAAAATACTGACGCTGTACATCCTTTCCACAGCACCTTTTCGTGACTAGCATTATATTCTAGAGTTAATCTTTCATACAACTCAGCATTCAAGATGGAGAGATAATAAATTTAGGTCAAGATAGAATAAAAACTATGTTGATGAATTTTTACCTTATTGTCACATAATTATCAGCTGCACATACCCTCCCATAGATGTCCTGAAGGAGGCAGTGTCAGCGTTAAGTACTGCCACCCTCACCTTTGCCAACAACCTGAACAAGGCGGACATAAATGAGTGAGTGTATCTTTTTCACACGCAGTTTTGCAGCGTCTTCTCGAAGCTGCTCATTTACAGGAAACACAGCTTGTAAAATTATAAACACATTTTTCTCTCCACTGATTGTCGATGATTAATTTAGCAAGATTTTCTAAGGTTCTGTCACATGTTAAGAAGAAATTATTGACATAGTAGCCGTCTTGAAAGAAGGGCAAGCAAAAAATACTTCGAACTGGAACCACCTGTGTTTGTGAAAAAGAGAAGAAAAAGAGAAAGAAGCATGTGAATATATGAGGTAAAGAAGGGGCATTTTCCTTCATTTTTCTTCACTGTAACTTATTCCGTTTCATGTCTCCCCAATGGCTGCAGATATATAAACATTCTACAATCACCAATGCTCGTGCTGAAAACAATAAATAAATAAATAGATAAATGAAATGACGAAATCGCCACTTGACAGCTATTTGTGATTTTTAAGTTGCATTTTGTTTTACTTTTCTTCCCGGTAACGTGTTTGTTTTGGTGTTACCCGCCAAAAGCCGTCTGGTGGCGAGACGGTACAACGACGCCATGATGCTGATGGACCGCTGCCTCCTCGCACCCAAGGGACTCTCAGACAGAACTTTGATCAAGTGAGTGTGTGTGTGTACTATATATCTGTAACAAAGTGATAAACCCACACATTACTAGATCTTGATAACATAAGGTATCAAATATTTAAATCCTTCATCAGATGACTTATTTATATTTTTTTGCAATTTATTCAGCTCAGAAGAGACTTTTCGAACTTGAGGATTTAAACAAAGCCTTCATCAATCCATTTGTACTGTTTTTACCGTAACTTTGTCCAGATTTTCGTCCTTGGGCAGCTTATTTCACGTAGCGCTGCGGCAGAATGAAACAATGCTGCCGCTCTACTTACGAGTTCTTTCCATAGCGCATCTTTGTGACTGACATTATAATCTATTGTCAGCTTATTACAACTTGGCATTCAAAATGGAGAGATGGGAATTTTAGGCCAAGTTAAAGTAAAAAGAGTATAGTATGATAGTTATTTCCAAGGCTGAATCATATAGTCTGGAGACCGGAAGAAATAAACCAAGAGAATTCGTCACTTTAGAGACTGTGTACGTGTCTCTAGAGTCTCAACGCGACTTTATTCAAGGGGACCATCTTCTCCTTGCAGCCACGTCATCATGGCCCCCAGCTGGAAGAACGACCTGGTGTGGGAGGTGTTTCCAAGTCTGAGGGATCTGATGGAAGCACAGGACTTGGACGACGCGGAACTGAAGGAGAAGTTGGAGGAGCAGGTGGCTGTTGTTACCTATCACCTTAAAATGGCTACTTCTGCACTTACTTTCACCCCATGGTAGACACACACACACGCACACAGCGAGAGAGAGAGAGAGAGAGAGAGAGAGAGAGAGAGAGAGAGAATCAGTCATATCAAGCAGACTACAGTATACGTGGTGGCATTGTGATTCATAGATAGAGCAGCTGCTGCTTCCACCTGGAAGCTAAACTTCTTCACATTTCCCAGCACCTCGCCGTGGGGAAGGACCGTGGTGAGGCACTGTCTACAAGTAGGTGCCGGATCTCTACATGGTGTATGAACTGTACTGTACGTGTAGGGCGTAGATGCAATTGTTTACCTGTGATCGACAGGCCAGCTCGGCCAAACACACCGGGGCTAAGTAGCAACAACAAGGGTTATTCATGTTACAGGATACAGGATTTTCCCTTCGTGATCTTCGTGAACCGGGCAACTTTTTTCAAATTTATCTTCCCTGAGCCTGTCCTTTGCTTTTTGGTGAGGCACGACCGGCTGGGGAGAGAGAGAGAGAGATAAACTGCTCTTTTACCATCATACATCATCTAATCCTGTATTGCCCCATAATGAACGTAGGGGCCCGGGGCTAGGCAAGTTGGTCCTGACATTTAAGATGAGAGTGATCAGCCTCACACATCCCTGAGTGGCATCGTGTGAGCAATAAACCCCAGCCATTCCTTGAATATAAACCTTCACCGGCTCAATCCAGTTGGAGCTCCTTAATTACCCACTAAGCCACCTAGCGTCGTAGTTTGGTTATATGGTTACCACCCAGCATAGTAAATGGTTTCCTGGTGTACAGGAAACCATTTGGCTTGCCACTCAGTGTAAAGTCACCCATAGACAGAAGGAAAAGGAAAAAACGAAGGAAAGAAAGAAGAGAAGGAAGGAAAGAAAGACAGATGAGGAAAGAAAGAAGGAAGAACATTATATTAAAGCTTTAGAAAGTTATAGGAAATGCGAAGATTATACTGTATACGTGTAAATAAACTGGGAATATACATGTCGTGTTTGAAGTGTGTTTTCATATCTTCTCTTCGTTTTAGCTCGAAATATAGTTAATGTTGATGTAAGATGCAATTACTAGTGGCCTAAAATAGAATCAATGCTGTCTTGAGATGAGGTAATTATAAGGCAGAATTAATACTAACTTAAGATAAAGTATTGCAGGTCTAAGATAGAATTGATGCTGACTTAAGATCCTTGATAGATTGTCACCCTGAACTCCCCTCCGTAGCCCTAAACCTGTCTCATTTCACACTAATCCAATATTCAGTCAGGCTCTCACTCTAACCTATATTCACTCTAACCTCACCCTAGCCCGCCTCACTACATCTCTCCCACCTTCCTAACCCTCAGACGTGGCTCTCGACCTTGAGGGGTATCGTGATCACAAACCACCTTTTTACTTCACTTTATTACTCTCTCTCTCTCTCTCTCTCTCTCTCTCTCTCTCTCTCTCTCTCTCAGTTATTTATGATTCCGCACACACTCACCATCTTATTCAGGTCATCCCTATGTCAGCAAACCTTACATTGATTCTCCTCTTACTCATCTCACAATTATTCACATTCATCTTCATCTGTTCTCACGCTCACTCATTATCTTTATAATTCTCTCTCACGTTCACGCTTTCTTGTGCTCACTCTCACTCTCCCGAACCCTCACTTTTCACTGCCTATTCTCAGTTTTTCCTTCATTTCCTCTCTCATTCATCTTTTCTCATACCCACTGTTTCCGCCCCTTAGTTTCACATTTCTTTACAGTCACACTACTTTTGGTCCACAGTTTAGCTCACACTCATATACAGTATATCCCACACTACCCTTCCAGTCTAATGAAGCGAAGCATTTTTTCTTTAACAGCGTTGTTAACATTTGGAATCAACTGCCAAGGGATGTCGGTGATTGCAGTACAGTGGTGACATTCAAAAATCGCTTGGATAAGTATGTCGCTTCAAAATCCCAGCTAAATGCCTTCATGACTGGACAGTAACATAAGCTGTTTTTCTTTATTTCAGATCGTGATGAAATTATACCCGGAAAATACTATGTAATTTATGATAATGTAGCTTACTGACACTTGTAGTGTAGAGATATAGTAGGACAGAATATAGTTTACCACTTTTCACTGTTTCCTATGAAAATTCCATGTCAGCTTTTCCATCTTGCATTGTGGTCCTTCTCACTTTTTTCCTGCCAGCTTCGACTGAAGGGATTGGTGGGTCGGGGAGAGCCTTCTTGCTTGACTATCTTTACCTTCAACTTGCAGAATTAGATATCATAGTGATAGTCTTCTCTGTAACAAGCAGCCTCGAAAGGACCATTAGGTCTGTTGCTGTTTGCTTTCCTTTGTACTCCTTTGTACTTCAAACTCAAACTGCCTCACCCACACACTTCCTCCCCCTCAGCTTCACCTTCATCTTTACCTCACAATACTCCGCCCACATTCCTACCCCACTCTCACATTATCTCACACTACCCAGCCACCATTCCTGCCCCACTCTAACACTCTTACACTACCCCTCCACCTTCCCTCAGTTTCAACTTCATCTCTACCTCACACAGCCTCCCCCTCAATTTCTCCTTCATCCCTACCTCACCCTTACCTATGCATGGCGGATACACAGGCGGACGCAGCACCTCACATACTCAACTAAGAGTGAGGTAATCGTATGTGATGACAGGGACCACAACTCACGGTAATGTTATGTGTTATTCCCACACTCTCGCCAGCTCCCGCACGGACAAGTAATATTGCCTGCTATGGGTCTGATCTCTAGTTTCTGGACGGTCGGTGTTGCAATGGTTCGCACATCCAGACCGCAACTGGCAAAATCCAAGTCCTATTAAAGATCCGTCAGTGTCGGATATATATATTTTTTCTCCACTTGCCCCTGCTCGCCCCGCAGTATAACATCGACTTCTGCGGTTCTAGGGAAATTGGGATTTAATCAAATGGTTCTTTGCACTAATGACCCTTATGTAAAGGAAAGGCATAACCTTAAGCCTTCCTTTTCGTCCCTGGTTTGTTAGTGATGGTGACGTAATAAGAGACGTAAACTTTTTTTAAGGATGCATTAATTCCATGGAAGACTAGTATTTATATCTAAAGTGATATCTGTTTGGCTATCTGTATGATTATGGCACTCATATATACATACATACATACATATTATATACTCGTATATATATA
>JAGKTI010035646.1:0-11218 GCA_018397915.1 Birgus latro | reverse complement strand
CAAGTGCTTGGCAGTCTGGTAGGAACGCAAATCATTCTCTAAATCTAAGACTCGAAATATGCCAAAGGGTAACATCCTCTTTACCCATACCTCCATCCCCCTACCTCTCTCAAAAAGAAACAGATCTACACGAATGAACTGCAGGTGAGCTTTAAAAAAAAAAAATCCCTCAAAAACGAAGAAAAAAAGAGGATGTGCACTAAATAAACAAGTAAAAAATTTACCTGTGCTCCTTGAATAAAACGGTGACAGGGAAATGCACTCCATCTCAAAAATTGTTCCAAAATAAACAGATCAAACCGAATAAGTCATAGCGGGAGGTGCAGAAATCTTCTCCCAACAAATAGATTAAGAGATTGGTACTCGACGTATAAAATTATGAAAAAAATATAAATAAAACACGAGAAACTAAACAAACACACAATAAAGAAACTGTAATCCCCCAAAATGAAAAAGTCCCAAGAGAAATGTATGTACAATGAAAACCCGAAAATCCTTGGTGTTCCGAAATTGACAACGAAGCCGTAGAAGGAATCAGTCTCGGCTCTACCCTCTAGTCGGCTTTCACAAGCTACAAAACATATTGGGAAACAGTGGGATATTCGTGTGTGTGTGTGTGTGTGTGTGTGTGTGCTGTGGAGACGAGTGACAGAGTGAGAGAACATTAAGGAGATGTTGCCGTTATTGTTATTGTGGTGGCTGCGGTGGTGGTGATGGTGGTGCGAGGTATACACTAGGTGCTGTGAAATACGGTGTTTCGGGATGGCATACTGACTGAAGGAGTGGGGTAATGAGACGGAGCAGTGAGGAAGTGTGGCAATGTGTGCTGGAGTGGAGTGCGATGAAGACATGAATATCATATGGTTTTTGACACAGAATATACAACATGACACTTCAGAGTCTTTATTCTGTGGTATAAAGGTTTAGGGAATACTAGATACGTTAAGATATTACTGGTAACTGTATGTAAACGTTGCCTTGGAGATAAGAGCATCAGTGTTTTTACACTGTGTGCATATATACTTACGTATATTGTAGACAGTCATGAGAAGAACGTCACGTACTTACAAGAAGTAACTGAAATTATTGGCAGGAAAATGTTAGGATAGATTTTATCAATACATATACAGATATAGACAATATGAATGATTGAAAACAGTAATGGTAACAGGGATTGCCAATATTATATCTGAAAAAAATTATTAAGTATATAAATGACCACAGTGAAAGTGTAAATACCCTCTTTTCAACCATCTGGTTCCTTTCAACTACCAAAATATTCAAGTGTTAATCAGAATCATATATTCGTTTGTCGCCTTAACGTTTAACATATTAAACTGAAAAAAAAGTACATGGAAATTTTACTGTTTCTAATTAAAATTCTGTCTATCTATATAGATAGATACTGGAGATATAACGAGAATAAAAAGTCGTATATGCAGTATTACCATGTCCACTGACAAATATATAGAATTCATGTCAACCCCTCTTCATTCCCATCATTTGAAATCATAGAGTTGTTTCACAGGTTTGTCATGTGAGTTTTTCCTTTATTTGATTATCTGGTCACTTTTCATGCTACTTACCGAATTCTCATTTTTTTTTTTTGTAATATTGGCATTAAAGCCAGTGTAAATCTATTACAGTAATGTAAGTTACGACATAGTTGTAAAATTGTATCCTTTTATTTCACTATGTTCTATGCCTGAGCTGGCACTGATGTAACCGGTCGGCTCCGCTTCGATATTAAAGCGACACGAATAACATACAGTACATATGAATTACAGTGCATAATATGTTGACTACATCGCTGATGAAGAGGGGTTACGAACCCTCCTATGCCATGTAGAAAAGAACACTAAGTTGCAAAAAGGGAGAGGGTACAGCCAGGGACTAAAGTTGGTCTTCTGTTCCACTGTTTGTCCTTCACATATAGGACATGTCCGTCACTTTCATCCCTAAAACATCATATCAGAGAGAATTTATCTGTAGGAATAGAAGCATACCAAACATTCTCTCAGCCTAGCAATACTATCCAGCAGAGGAAAGTGCGAAGAAGAATAGACGAAATTTTAGTCGAACTCTTGTCTGCAAGTGTATAGCTGATAAAGAAAAAGAATAAAATTATTAACAGAGCATAATGGAATTCTGAAAACTTAACTACGAGATATTGAACATTATGCGTTCCAATCATGGTCCAGTTGAAATGATGACCGTATATTTTTTGTGTGGAGGGGTAACTATGATTTTTTTTCCAGTGTGTATTTACCAGGAACATGCTTTCAGCAGGAGACTATTGGAGGTGGAGCTGGGTTTCGGAGTGTTTTTTCCATAGTTTACTGTGCGCAATACTGTTCGTGTGTTGTGGTGCACTGCTTTGAGAGAGAGTGTGTGTGTGGGGGGGGGAGTGTCTGTATGTTTCTGTGTCTGTGTGGTAGTGTTTGTGCGTTTGTGTCTGTGTGGGTGTACATGAGAGAATGTCTTTCGTTCCAGTATATTTTTCATTATTCAGCTACCATCATGAAGAAATATTATATCAGAGGGAAACTGTGATAACATGGCGCTCGCTTGTTCGTCACCTTCTCACAAAACGCACTTTACTGGTATTACTGACCGCGCTGTCTCTAGACTAATGAGCTTTCTTAAAAATTAATCGTCTGTAATAGCAAGGATGACGCAAGTTTGATGTCCTATGGATGAAGGGGTTCGAGACGTATACAGAGACGACAGTATACAGAGACGTCAGTATACAGAGACGTCAGTATACAGAGAAACTGGCAAGTATACAGAAAAAAAAGAAAAGAGGTTGACAAAGCTGTATGTGGGAAGTAGATGTGGGGTGAGGATGAGTGTGACTGTGTAATGAATCTCGGTGTCCAGTTTCCAGCAGGATTAAAAAGGTGGACATAATGCAAAGGGGCTGGTGTCGTGAATGTATAGGATGAGTGTGTGTGTGTGTGTGTGTGTGTGTGTGTGTGTGTGTGTGTGTGTGTGTGTGTGTGTGTGTGTTCGCTCTGTCTGTCCGTGTGTCTACATATTTGTGTGTGGAAAGACTTCTCGTAGTTCGGTCAACATAACAGTGTTTAAGGCAATTAATCCATTACATTTAGATATGCATCCTCACAGTTTCATCTCCACATTCCAAAGCACCTAAGCAGTCTATGATAGACAGAAGTTTACTCTGCATTGTTGCGTCATGTTGCGCGCTAATGAATGTGTGAAGACAACCAATCGCAAGCGATGATGGTGAATCAGAAGTTAACAGTATTAGCCCGGTGCACCATAATGGAGCCCACTTAATGGAACCCACTTAACACTGTATGTGTAAAGTTTTCGAGCGCCTAACTCTTTCCGCCATAATGGAATTGGTGCAGAACGCGCGAGCGCGTTCGCTCACACACACACACACACACACACACACACACACACAAAATCCTTTCTGAAAGAGCTCTTTCTCACTGAATATGAATGAAGTGTAATATTTATTAATCACTTCAGTATAATGATCTCTTTCGTACACTGTTTCATTCCTGCACTCACAAGACGATTTTATTCACTTTTGAGGATAACTTTCAGAGTCTTCATCACCATCACCATTATCACCACTCTCATCATCATCCAGGCATCATTCCCTGCCTAAGGATGAGGTAGGGTCCAATGAACAAGGAAAAAAATGATAGTAGAAACTGACTAAATGTCTGCCCAAAGGAATGGGCCACACACATTCATTTGTCATTAAATCTTTCAGAATTGTTACTCGCCTAGTTAAGGGGTTCTGGGATATACATACCGAACACGTACAATACATAATAATTAAACTGCAAGTCGCTCATATTTATCTGTATCGGGGAATATTTCGTTGGTAAGATTTTGGGCAATGATGGACTGGAATATTTTAACCGAAAAATCACAAATAGTTTTCAGCCAATAAAGAAAAATTATCTATTGCAAAATGACGGACTGGCATTTAATTGTTTCCATTTTAACTCTGCAAATTCCCGTCATCAGCCAATTCTGAGTGGAAATTAAATATAGTTTTTATTTTTTTCGTTATGGCCAACATAGCTCTAAATCCTTGGATAAGGTGGCGTCATAGTTTATTTTAATTACTCTGCCACCAGACGGTTTTATACAGCGATTTAATTCAATTTCATTATGAGAGAATACGATCAGGGCAATATCTAATGTATACAATTACACCCACACCAAATTACCACGACACCGCATCACGACAAAACCTATCGTAGCACACCTCTATTGAAATACTGCTACACCAGCACACCTCTGCCATACCGTCACAACAAGATCATACTACCTATCCTAACACCACAGCACCACCACAGCACTAAGGTCTAGTGTATGATTTCTGCTGTCACTTCTTGTCCATTACAGATGCAGAGAGGAACGGCCATTTAACGTGACAGTATGGCGTCCTTTTAGCTAGAGGAGTTGGGGGAGGGGGGGGACTGGAATGTGGATGGGTGGTGGGAGAAGGTGACCTTTCACTTGCTTCTCCATAGGACTGGAATGTGGATGGGAGGTGGGAGAAGGTGACCTTTCACTTGCCTCTCCATACGTCATTAACTCTATAGTTCAAAGACGTATTTTCTCGCTTTTTATATTTTTATCTAAATAAAAGACAAATTTCTAGTAGTCAAAACGTTGATGTAGCTATAGCTAGCCTCGAAAATTCTCTGCAAAACAGAATAGATTTGTCATAAACAGCATGAATATAATAAAAATACGTTATCAGATTGAAGGGATTGAAAGAGGAGAAAGGAAGCAATGGAGGGCCAAAGTGGTTTTTCAGCTGTCATAACTGTCCTTGAGGTAGGGTAATATTAATCATTTATTTTTTAGCTTAGCATTGCCTAAGCCGTACTTTTTTTGTCATTATGCATTTCTAAGCCGAATATTGTCCATGAAATTTTCATTTGTAGCATTGCTTTTGTATTGCCCTTTGAAAAGGAGAAGATTAGTAATATATTTGTTACATTACATAATATTCACTTATTAATGGTACTGGCGTAATTCCTTGCATCTCCTTGTTCTTTAGATAGGGCAGCTTCAACATTACATGTGCGTGGGATGAGCTGTCTAAATATTTAGTGTCAAATGGACCAACAGTCTCAATATATATGTTTGTTTGGAAAAACATCCGGTATATATTTGGTATATTTTTCTTTATGCGAGAAAAAAGGAACCAAAGCCTAGAAGCCGGCAAGGTTGTTCCCTTCTATTAAAAAAAAAAAAAAAAAAGTGCAGTTTCTTCCAGTGCACTGAGAAAACGTGGAAACTACATACCCAGTTTTGTGATGTGTATTCCGATTTTGTTCAAATCTATGTGCTCACTTTCTTCTATTTTCTTACCTTTTTTTTTTTATTTTCAAAAGAGGTCTGACCCTCCCAAGAATTACTGGGGTGTTGCGCCCTCCAAATATCTCATTACGGATGACAGTCCATTGTACAATAGGTACTAAGATATCAAAGCCAAAGTTGCCCTCCTTTCGTAGTTTATGAAGATTTTTAATTAGGTCAGGGGGTGACCCCCTAATAATCACAATTGGAAAACTGTATTTAGTGGAAGACCTGCGGAGAAACCAGACGAACTCGCCTGGAAATTTTCATTCAAAATTTTCCTTTTTTCTCATCGTTATTACTTTTCGGAGGGTGACTTACACCTCAAGTATCAGTGAGGGGTCACGTACCCTATATGAAAAGCCATTGTACAACAGATGTTAAGATATCAAAGCGATCTCTGGTTTCCTTCCCTTACTTTGTAACTTTTATAAGCTTTGGAGGGAGGTGTCCCACTAAAAATAATGGTGGGGAATTCTATTCAGTGGAAAACATTCTAAGGAACCAGCCTATCTGACCTGAGAGGTTTTGTTGAAATCCATGTCCTCACCTTCCCCTATTTCTGATCGTTTTTATTTCTGGGAGGGGACCTGGCTTCCCACGAATCGCTGGGTAGGTAAAGCTCCCTGATTAACGAATTACAGATGAATCTAATGTTCAACATATACCAAGATACTAAAACCATGTATGCCCTCCTTTCATTATTTCTGAGACTTTTTTTTTTTTTTAAATTTGGTGACGGTGCTGACCCACCTGAAATTCATGGTTGGAAAATTGTATGTTCTGGAAGACCTTCCCAGTAAACAGAGGAACTTATTTGGGAAGTTTCATTTAGATCCATCCAATAGCCTAGGAGAAGTATACACACACACACACACACACACACACACACAAACAGGATGAATCTCGCGGAAAGGCATTGGNTAACGAATTACAGATGAATCTAATGTTCAACATATACCAAGATACTAAAACCATATATGCCCTCCTTTCATTATTTCTGATATTTTTTTTTTAATTTGGTGACGGTGCTGACCCACCTGAAATTAATGGTTGGAAAATTGTATGTTCTGGAAGACCTTCCCAATAAACAGAGGAACTTATTTGGGAAGTTTCATTTAGATCCATCCAATAGCCTAGGAGAAGTATACACACACACACACACACACACACACACACAAACAGGCTGAATCTCGCGGAAAGGCATAGGGTAAGGTGCCGAAAATTAAATTATACATCCTGCTTTGCTGAACTGATATTGGAGCCAAAGTCAAGATCTGTTAATTTCGAGGGGCCATGACACATTGCGTTTATAAGATTGTAGGTCATAGGCAGAGGGGAATACGGGCAAAGGAAGACAGTTTCATAGCTGACCTGTTGCATGCATGAAGGACTGGGAGCATCGGCTAAATTTTGCATTAGATAGTTTGGACGAGATGATGTGAGAGTTTGCTGCCATGTGGGTGATATGCGCCCGCTGTAATGGGGGAGGGATGCAAAAGAAAACAGATTAAGTTACAACAGCGTAACGAAGAGATAGAGGTGGAAAGAAACCAGTAAAAGGGGAGATAATGAGATGAAAAGCCAATGACTCCATCCCTCTGCGAAGAGCTGTATGTCGGGGGCCATCCTCCACCCCTTCCACCCCTATGAAAGCTGTACTCCACACAGGGGCGAATAAAACATTTGTATAAAGTCAACAACTGTGCAGAGGCAAAGAAGGAACGGAGTCGGCTCAACAAACTAAACTCTAGGAAGCAGATTTTGCAAGTGAGGATCTTTCCATGATAAATCTCGAAAGAATGAGACCTCAAGTACTTTCATAGATGTCAGGGAATTGAGCTGGATGTTGCTAAATACTGATGGATATCAATGTGGAAGGTTTTTGCCGACCGAAATATGTAGGAATTGAGTTATTAGTGCACTAAGACAAACAAGGTTATTATTACTCCAATCAGAAATATGTCAGGTAAGAAATTAGGTGTGCCATATTCTCATCCGTTTTATTGTCTAACAGTAACTACTGTACTGGACCCCGTGAGATACGATTATATAAGGTGAACGGTGGAATCATCAGCATACGTGTCGGACGGGGTTAGATGTACAACTTAGGTCATTGATGGCTAGAAGGAAGAGTTAGTGACATGACAACCCTGAAGAATACGATTATGATTCCCCTAGGAGAAGAACGGTGCCGTCTACAACAGCAGCTATAGAACAATCAGAAAGGAAGCTAGAGATGAAGGGCAAGGCAGAAATATAGAATCCGTAAGAGCACAGTTCGGATATTAGATATTTATGTCAGATTTAGTTAAAAGGCTAGTGGCAAAATTGTATCCGCTGTTTAAATTTTCAAAGGGAACACCTCTCTGAACATCTACTGTTTTCTGGAAGAAGCCTCAAAAATCTGTCTTGATATCAGAACTGCTTAGGCAGTGGTGGAGTTGTCAAAGTTAATAATGTCCATTGAAAAAGCTTTCTAGATAGTGACTGTACAACTGGTTAAATGTGCTGGCTAGTGGAAGAGCTGTTTAAATATCTCCAGTCCAGTGGAGGAGCTGTCAAGATTTTTTAGGTACTGTCCATGTGTAATGGAAAAGCTATCAAAATCGGAGGAAACATCACAGGTCATGAGGAGTCAGGTGAGGCCATTCTCTCCCATAATATTTAGATAGCAGCAGGAGAGAGAGAGAGAGAGAGAGAGAGAGAGAGAGAGAGAGAGAGAGAGAGAAAATGTTTATGGTATGAAAGTTGCAATGTCAACTACACAAACACTTTCATAAGAGTGGCGGACAGGACAATATTCTTGAGACACTGAGAATAATTTCGTATTTAACCTGTGTCCTAAAATATATGATGGGGGTTACGAGTGGAAGGGGGGGGGGGGGGGGGAGGGGGGGGGGGAGGGGGCGGAAGACGATGAGGGGGGGACAGAGAGAGGGAGGGGGAATGATACAGGATACGGAGAGAATAGCAGGATGAGAATAGAAGAATGGAAGATGGAAGTGTAAAAAGTAATGAGGAATCGGATGGGAGCTAGGAAATGAGGAACTGATATAGTGATGGAAGGAAGGAAAAGGAAAGGGCAGGATGGGGGAAGGAGGAAAAAGTGTATGGTGTGGAAGGGAACGAAGGAAAGAGAAGGATGTGGAGTGTGATATAGGAAAGCAACAAAGATGAAGAGAGGAGAGGGTGGGTGGTTAAAGGACAGCGAGAAAAGGAAAATGGAAAGATGGAGAAGGAAGGAGAAAAAGAAGGATTGGGGGTGAGGATAGAGGAATGATGGATGGAAGGGAAGAGGGGAAGAAGGGAAAGACGGGGAGAAACGACGGGAGGAGAGAGAACGGAATAGAATAAAACAGAATACATTTATTTGCTCAGACTTACACAAAAAAGGTATGGGGCACAGTTCCTTCCTAAAACTAGTAATTTTTGAAAGTAAATAATCAACAGTTTACAACTGAATAAACAGAAATCACAACTGCATAACGCTTGTTGCAATTCATTGTCTTTCTAGCAGTTTATCCGAACATAAGCAGTGCTTTCAGAAATAGTAACATTAAGAAGAGGTGCATTAGTAGTTTGCATTAGCATCATATACTTGTATTGTTTTGGCATAAATTTGTAATAGTTTGGCATATATTTATTTGGCAACCTAATAATATCATTAGTAAAATACAGCAAAATATGATATTCATCATCACCGATATTATCGTCACATTTACTACAGATACGAATTCTCAGCTAACACTTCGATAACTACCTGCAGTTGATGGTAATCTCTTATTATAAGTTTGTAGTTTGCCAAGTAGAGTGCGGCAATAATGTAAGATATTCCCCTGTACCATAAACTTGTTTTGCACATTCTGTAACTTCCATAAAACGACTTAATAAGTTATTATTCCAAATAGTAATCCACTAGTCGTTTATCCCCGATTAGAATTATTTTGTGATAACCATACCCAAGACACACCACAGTTATTACATACACACTTAACATAAGCTATCCATGGTGAGGTGTAAATGCCTAATATGTCGTGCTTCAATAAACTTTTGTATATTCAGTAAGACAGCTTAGTGTTTTTTTTTCTGTAATTATTGAAGACAAGTAACCAGTCATTCTACACTTAATATTTATTTTCAAGTGAATAGACTCCATGTTCTCCATACACATTATCAATATTTGTATTCTTGTGATCACATAAATCACGCTTAAATATTAATTTGCTATACTTTCAACTCTGTAATAGTGTAATAACCCCATGTCTCTGAAGCATAGGTGATAACTGGTAACACCATAGTTTTAAACATTTCAGTCTGCATATCAACTGGCAAATCATACTTGCGGCATGTACCTATTGGTGAATATAACGCTCTCGTTGCCTTTTCTTTAAGTTCCAGTGGACCAGTTATCCTTTACGAAATCTACCATTGTAACTAAATGGTATACCTGTGTACTGATATTCTTCCACTACTTCAATGCTCTCCTTACCAAATTCAGACTTATAAGTAGAACACCGTCAAATTTTCCGAGGGAAATTTCGATAAAGGAAAACTTCACACAGCCATTGACTACTAGATGCCGAACTATAAAGTGATATTGAGGTCAAGAGTACTGATTCTTGCATGTAACCTTAAGTCATTACAGTCTATAAGACCACCAAGTTTGGTAGATCTAGCATTAATCCTTGGTGGAACATTAGGTGACATCCGGAATATCTGGAAAAGTACATTTTTGTTTAACCCCAGGTGATTTCAGAGAATAATCAAACCAATTAGAACCATGCTCTTTTCTGCACTCCGTCCGCCTTAAGGCTTTGTTGCAGTAAAATTTCAGTTCCCTACCTTAAGTGGTTCTTGAGACAGCGGGACTGACTCACTTTTTTGTGTTCCGTATAATATCCGGAGATCCAGTTGATGGATTGTCACCATATTTGGCCAAAAGAAACAGACAATTGTTCGACTAAGTTGACCACGTTTGAAGGCCCTGTGCCAAAGAGCCTTTGAAATATCGCAATTTTCAAATAAGCAAAAATAATAGAAAGGTGGATGGTGAACTGAATGAACGGAAGGCAGTGATTGATTGTGTGTCCGTGGATGACAAAATGAGAAGGTATGTAATGGACGCAAGAGCATACAGAGGTTCAGGGAGTGGACTTTCTGACCACCACTTGGTGATGGTGAAAGTCAAGGTTCAAGTGCAATGGAGGAATAGAAGAAGAGCAGGACAGGAGGAAGTAGTCAATAGAAGGGAAATAGAAAGAAAGCAAAAAGATGGATAAAGGCTGAATATAAGAGTGAAGTGGAAGAGCAACTGAATAAATATGATTTAGAGCAGATGGGGGAGGTGGAAGGTGTTTGCAAGATATTCGTAGAAGAAAAATGTGCAGCATGTGAGGTGTGTTGGATGAAGAGAAGACCTTACCTCACCTTACCCTGAATGCTGAACTGCAACAACAGAATAATACTTGAATTATTCACGAAGAAATGCTATGGAAAGGACATAGAGCAATAGAACTGTCTTCTTCTGCCAGTGAGCTGAGATGCATGAAATAAGATACAAAAGCAGTCAGAGCACACTCACATGCGTGCGGCTCGAACCTATTTAGCCACTGCTGGTCTAATAGCGTAATGGTCGCCAGCTGATGACGTTTTTCCTTCTATCGGATCCACACACAGCGACCTATTGCCATGTGAGGTGGATAGTGACATTAAGCCAGCTCGGACCCGTTGGTTGACAGGTTCTGGGGAAGGCAGTGAGCTTCCACCATGGCAGAAGGTCAGGTTCGAGCCCCACGCAGCTGAGGGTGCTTTTGTGACTAGATGTAGTCACAATTTGTCGTTTCTCCATACAGTCTAT
>JAGKTI010035645.1:0-11218 GCA_018397915.1 Birgus latro | reverse complement strand
GTGTGTGTGTGTGTGTGTGAGTGTGTGTGTGTGTGTGTGTGTGTGTGTGTGTGTGTGTGTGTGTGTGAATAAACTTTCTGAGTCTTCGTAGTACTACTACTGAGACAAATTACACTGGGCGAGAGGATAGGTATGTGGGCTTGTGGATGGTTGGGTGGATGGGGGAAAAAGGTCGATTGCCAAAAGGTTCATGGAGTAAATAGGTCTGTGAGTGGAGTGTCCGTATGGGAAACATTTCCTTGGGTGAATTAATACAAGTGGAAACAAAGTCCAAGAAGTAAAAATATGTCAATGGAGGAAATGGGTCAGTGTGAGAAAATAAGTCCCATTTTGGGTTTCTGTACTTCCCCATAAGGATTTTTTTTTTTTTTTTACAGAAGTTGAACAGAGGAAGAGATAACAATTAAATGAAAAAAATCCATACACAAGGGTATATGTGTCATCATTTCATTAAATAGAAAAAGCTTGAACAGTTGGTCTCGGACGCTATAGGTTCGGGTGATAAATGAATTCTGGCTGGCAGAAGTTCTGCAATATAGTAGTGTGACTGTCCAGTCATGAACATCACTAGATGCCAGTGTAGCATGGAGGAAGGTGTGGAGAGCTGCCACAGTAGATGCAACTTCGTCTGAGCATTTGCTATAAATGTAATATAGGACAGATAAGGCCATGGAGTAAAATAAATCTACGTGAAAATAGCGAAAATAGTTCCTTACTGAATCTTGGTTCCGTTTGAAAAATAGGTCCATGGATAAAAGAAAATATGTCCATTGTAAATGACAGGGTCATAGTGGACAGCAGATTCATTCTGGAATTCTAGGGGAAAATAGGTCCATGGAGGGTATTAATCCATGGCAAAAATAGGTCCACTGGGGAAAATAGGACCATTGGCGAAAATATAGGTCTATGACAGAAATAGATGCATGATCGAGAATCAGTCCCTGGCAGAAAATAGGCCCAGTAGGTTTGTGGGGGAAATGGGTTCATGAAGGAATATGTGTTCACTGGGGAAATGAATCCATGGGGGAAAAGCGACCCACTGGAGTAAACAGATCCATTGGAAAAAATTAGCTGAAAAATTGGTGAATGTGGGAAAAAGTCATGCTGGGGAAATACGTAGGAGCAGGGTTGACCCCTTGTGTGTGTAGCTGGAGACAAGCTTATGTTTTACTATTTCTAACAACAGAAGGCCGGCCTCATGACTGGTTCAGTCTTGCGTGTCTCCTATACGAGCCCTAGCACGCAACTCAGTACATCTTAAGCTCTAAAGTGAAGGTTTCTAGCAGGGAGAGAAGGGAGAATTCCCTCCGTGGCTTGAAATTTGCACATTCCAGATGTTGGAAGAAGTAAGCAAACAATACCAAATTGGCAAAGAGTTGTCTTTTTGATGAGCACTGAAAAGTTTGGGAAACCCTGCTCTCGAGTAAGTCTAGGGAAAGATGGTTTATTGTTATAATTATTCACTGTCACCAGATATAAAGTGGTGCCACATTTCTGGTTGCCAGCTAAACGACTATTTCTCTTTTACATTTACTTCTACACGAGAACAGCTTAACTGAGTGACTTAATCTTCTCACATTTATATCCTGATGGTACATCGGTTAGCAGGTTCAGCTAGCATCTAAGGAAAAAAAATGATTTCGTCAAATTTTTTATCTGGTCATAGCTATGGACAAAATCTATTTACATACGTCCCTGTTCACTCAGAAGTATCAGTGGGGACTTCAGCATAACATGGATTATGGAGGTTCGAAACCTAAAATAAGAGTAGACATGGGAAAAATTCTGTCACAATGATTCTCATGCAGCAGGCAATCATTATCTGAAAATTGATAGCCTTTTTTTTTTTTTTTTTAAATACAGGAGGATATTGTGCAAGTGTCCCACTCAAGCTTAGGCAATTTGGTATATATTTGCTGTGGTTTATACAGACTGAATTTCCCTGGCATTTTCTTCAGCAGGAAGCTGAATTATTTGCTTTTCGAGACACTGCTGGACTGGAAGATAAGCCTATACTTATATTTATTCACAACAGGAGGCTGATATTCCCATGGGATGATTCTTCCTTTTACTCATCCATGTTGAGGCAGACCAGTACATATTTTCATTTATTTCAATGGACTGTTTCTTTTAGTCTCCCATTTTATTCTACAGGAGACTGACATATTTGCTCTCTGAAACTCTTCTGGATCGCAATAAACCTATTTTCTTCTCATATCTATCACTACAGGAAGCCGACATCTCTACAGGACCCTTCTCCATGTCCCCCGTCCGAGCAGAGGCAATCCAGTACACATTCTCCTTTATGTCGATGGATTGGAGGGTCATGTGTGGTCGTGGACTCCCAGAGCTGGATCCCTGGGGTTTCCTGCTGCCTCTTGACTCTATGGTGTGGACAGCTATACTCTTATCCCTGGTGGTGATACTGGGGGTACTGGTTGTCTTGTCATGCGTACCGCAGGCCAGTCATAGGCGAGGCAGCTGGGTGGATGATGCCTTCATCTTTTTGCGAATCATCCTGCAGCAAGGTTACAGAGACATAAGTTTTGAATTAGGTTCCATAATAATGCACTTTGATAATTTAGAATATTTCTCAGGTGAACCAAATCTTTTGATAGTGGACTACGAGATATTCTAAAGCGACTCAGTGAGAATAATCTGAGTTTCGAAAATGTTTGGCTGCTAATTTCTCTCATGAAACAAATATTGTGGTATAGCCTGAATGAAATACCCAAGTCCAGTAATTGCAACAACTGAGTTAGCATCTTAAATATAAATATATCTTGTTATATATTTTTGATATTAATGTGTTAACCAAGTACGAATTACCCTGAAGCATGGCCAGTACAAACTAGGTTGTGAATTATTTACTGTATCTTCTAATCCCATTATCTGATGACGTATATTTCGTCATTACTCTTGCTAGTTTTCGACTGGTTTATTTATCTTAGAGAAGAACTATGCTGAAGAAGTGGTTGGTGGTAGTTCTCTCTAATTTCCCTTATTACATAAATCTCCCCAAACAGAATTAAACTGTTTGATGGAGGCAAGCATAATATGTGTAGGCCCGTATTCCCGCTGGTTAAGGAAGCTCCCTAACGCCTTTTTCTAAGCGACCTATTTTGTTTATTACACCTTGCCATCCGCTTCTCAGTAACTTAAAACATTCTAATATTACCATACTTTGCATAAATAACGTATAAAACTATATCAGTCAGCCAAATCCGAAAATAAATAGGTAAGGGGAAGGTGTAAGGGAGCATTCTTAACAGTGAAGAAGACGAGCGCTTGATTACACCATCAGACTGAAGCAGCGCCGTCTACAGAGCTGCGGCAACGGCGACAAGACACCCTGTTGCTTCCCATCCCCATTCCGAACGATCGCTCACCCGCTCCGCTGTCCTTTAATTTGTTTCCATTATTTTCGTTTTCCTTTTCTTTACTTAATATTGTGATGAGTTTAGAGTTATTTTCGTTTTCCTTTTCTTTACTTAATATTATAATGAGTTTAGAGTAACTTTTATATTAATCTCCCAAAACCAGTGGAATATGATATTCAGTCTTTAGTCATATAAAATCTTCATTAAGATTCTTACAAGGAACAACTCTTCAAATGGAAACCAAATCTGTGCGATTTTTTAATCTTATTGCTGGGAAAACACATGTATTGTAGGCAAGTTCTCGACAGTTTTGAAAACAGTGTTAATTGTGGCCGAATTTTAAAGCAGCTGTTACTGAATCATTTAGCTTACCAGTCAAATACCATATTACAATGGTGGAGTCATCAGTTGTGGCATGACAACTTTTTGTTTAAGCACTGGACCATAAGTTATACAAGACTGGCAGAGATATCCTAGAGGTTATTTAACTTGTATGATAAAGAAGTGTTTAAGGGATCAAGTGTTAATTTAAAGTTAATATATTTCACAAAATGCATATTTAAACTTCCCAGTCACAAATGACACAATTTGCTGTCCAGTTTTCCCACGACTTTTATTTCCCATTCCTTACATCTCTGAGGATTTCTGGGAAACCTGGGCATCATCTTCCCTTGTCCATGTCGGGCAGAGCATCCCTAAGCAATGCAGTGAGGGATATTTAATGAAGAAATCCAATTAATCGCAGTTAATAAACATACGTGCTGGACATTAAATTTGCCAGCCCTTGCTGCCCGCGCCACTGCGAGGCAACATGGCGCCTGAGTCACGTGACCTAGACGGGTTGGAACACAGTTGCAACTCTCTCTATAGAAGGTGTTGGATTGAAGGGGCTAAACCTTTCGGTCCGATGATGTATTAATTTGTCTATTCTCACTGGTACTCGATGATTTGGTGGAACGAAGGGAAATCTTGTACTGAATGTGTTAATAATACGTATGTCAAACCTCCTTAACTTGAAACTGATTCCAGTGGTGACAAAAATCGTCTAAAAGGAGAATACAACGGAAATTATGTCATTGGATGGCTAACCTTGTTTAGTGTGATGTCTTTCGTATTTTATTCCTGCTGTAGTGTAGTAATTCACCTTGTTGCATGCTCATAGTATATCAAGACGGATTACATCGCCAGTAATTTTTGCGATGAAGTGACGGCAGAGTATCCAGAAGATTTCAGTCAGCGATAATGCACATACTCTCCCCTATAGCTTAACAAGTGAAAACTTTTATGTAAAACTGGTACAAAAACAATAAGTAAATGGTAGAGTACCGGTATATTTCCAGATTGCAGGAAACAGTTCGTTAGTTACGTTAATAGGAAATCCTAAGCGGAACTAATTGAAATTTCAGAAATATCGCTCAAGGACAGCTAGGAATAGTTTGCGGAGTTCAGATCTAGTATAGTAACAAGGAATAATTTTTTAGTTGCATGACTGAACAAAAAAGCTTCAATAAATAATTTAATTCAGTCATTATTATTTTTAAAATAATTTCCGTTACAATACTTGGTAGTAATATAAAGTCATTTTTCCCCGTTTCTGTTGTCTCCATGGACGACGACAGAAAGCGGGAAAGTGTAGTAAGTCCCTAGGTTATTTTAAATGTTTCGATGAAAAGGCACGAAAGGAGCCAAAATTTACTCAAAGGCTTGAAGTTATTACACTGCATTTGACCAGTTTTCTTTAAGAATAATCTCCGGAAGATTTAACATAAGCCAGAGGACTATCCGTGCATGAGATATAAAGAAAAAAACTCGAAAATTTGCCGAGAGTCGGAGCTCCTTGCAGAATGCCAATTTGTTCATAGCCTCGTATCCTCACTGTCTAAATAACTGGCAAAACGGACAAAATGCATTGGTTCATAAACAAATCACTGAGTTCAAAAGCTCCAAATCAACATTTTCGGCTAAGCAGGACAACGGTTTATATAAAAAGAAATACAGA
This sequence comes from Birgus latro, assembly GCA_018397915.1. NCBI lineage: Eukaryota > Metazoa > Arthropoda > Malacostraca > Decapoda > Coenobitidae > Birgus > Birgus latro. The sequence goes on along the minus strand of JAGKTI010035645.1, from coordinate 5,839 downwards.
TTAAATGATGAACAAAGAGTATGTGCTATTGCGCTGCAAGACTTTATGAACATATGTTTTGGTTCTCTTTATTGCCTAGTGTAAGAGAAAAAGGTGCAGTGTGTCATACTTCCTTACAACTGATAATAATTTAGCATCAATTAGGGATAAAATAGCTGATTATAATTATCATAAGCGAGAGGAAGAGAGGGAATACAAGGCAGAATGATCTTGCTGCTAGAGCAGGGGTAGTATCTTGACTAAGAATAACTTTATTGTTGTGGCATCCATGTTGTTTTATCATCACCACAGCATTTGAAAACAGGGTAGTGTATTGCAGTCACAAATGTTTTCCTTAACTCGTCTTCAAAACTGGAGCCTCTGTATTTGAAATCCTAGGAAGTAAATATACCAGAAACATGGATATATACTGTCTGTTGTGCGCGGAGTAATTCATTACGATTCATTCAAATCGGGAAACGTATGTAAGTGTCAGCTTCTAATATATCACTGCGTTATGTTATTCATTTTACATGATTTTTAGTGTGATATAATATCTAATTTATTTGATATGACGTGATGAGGACACAGAATTCGCACTCTCAAAGTTTTCAATGAATGTATAGCAGTGCAGAGTGACCGAAGCAATCTGAAACTCTGTCATCACTTCTTGGAACGACTATACAAATTATACGCACTAGACTTCCAGTAACTAAGAAGAGCCCGCTGGTAGTGACGAGGTTGAAGAGAGCTGTGTTTAAACCACATATTTCAAAGAATCAATCCTGTGCTTAAAACAGTGGTAATGATTTACTCAGAACATAGTATAAATGACGTTTTAGGACTGAATGGGTTAAATGATTTAACTATACTGTATGTGTGAAAAATGTTAAACTAAGAGCAAATATTCATCCAGCATCAAAAGTCCAGTTGCCTGTCATGTTTTTCTGTCAATGAACTGGCAAAATCCAGATCGTAGAACGGCAGCCATCTACAGACATAACAGTATTCCTTAGTGTCTTGAGTGTTGGCTGCTGCTGACTTGCGTGAGTGTTTTTTCAAAGTCCAGATAGAAAGAAGCTGGAGAGGCGGCATGGCTATTGATGCCGACTGTGCCTTCAGTTATCGAATTTATGTTAACTAAAACACCATTTACAATGCATATGTAAAGAATTTTCCAGTAATCTTTTCAGTCAGATGGTTAATATTTTTAAAATGATTTTACTAAAATATGACCGTCATCCAATTACTAATGACTCTTAAGTTATCCCTATAATGTGTAACATACTCCTGTGTTCCAGATAACCATTTTTCGATGTTATCCAAAATATTAACATATAAACTCTTGGTGGTGTAGAGGGTAAGCCATCCACCTACTGCTCTTGAGGGTTAGCCCGAAGTGTTGCTGATTACAGCAAAGCCATTCAGGAGCATATCACTTGTACCTCAAATTTAAATGACTGGGCTAAGTATATCATCCCAGGGCCTATGTGCTTCTGATTTCAGGAACATTCGGGGTGAGAAGATGACTGAACTCTAACTGATAGTAAGTATATTTTTAAGATATATAACCATAATGAACTTACTCCTGGTGGAGTTAAAAGTGTTATAATTTTTATTTCCTCTCATTTATTAAACTCACCAATGTTGAGATGCCCACCAAGCAGATAATATAACTCTTACCTATTCCTTGTCACCCCAAGAGGCGATATCAGACAGCAGTCGGTGGTGGCTGTGGGAGCGCGTATTGACGGGGTTGTGGATATTGGCTACGTTGGTTTTGACAAGGAGCTACTCCGGCAACCTCATATCCATGCTATCAATGCGACAATACCCACGCCCCTTTAACACACTGAGGAACGTAATCGACCACCCGAGTGTTATTATGGTCTGGCAAAAGCTCTCTTCCAATGAACAATATCTGAAAGTGAGTAGATTCTCTTTTTCTATTGACAGAATGACTCAGAAAAGCATGTAAACCGCAGATATAGTCTTTGCACTAACAGTAAGAAATGCTATATCAATATAGGTCCAACTCTCACCCACCACGGAGCTGTAATTTTTGAAGACCTTAAGGAGGAATTGTGACAGAACCCATTTTAGGCCAAAATATAATAATTTATTTTAGAGTCATTATATCACAGCACTAGATGGACGTTGATATTGCACTTGTTATTCAGGTTTGGTCCAAAAATAACTTCTTGATGTTTGCTAAACTTTCCAAGTTTTATAATAAATGAACCAGTTACAGTCACAGAAACTCAGACTTTAGAACATTTACCTGTTATTTCTATAATTTATCTTTTACTATATGCATTTCGAATACATTTCGTGGGACGAGGGGGAAAGGGTGGCCTGTGTTATGAAGGCCTTGATATGAAACAAATATTTGAGTGTGGAGACGGTAAGATGGCTAAACGATTGTGTGCTGACTCATGTGTGGGTAGGGTCCAGAAACTAAAGAAAAGTGGGAGACTTGTTAACACTACTTCGAATGAAAGTGGCCATTACTTAATCACTCACTATTCAAGCCCCAGGATTGTGATTACACCTCACAGACCTTACCATCTGCATATTATGTCTGTATACATTCTTTTTGCCTTTCTTTTAACGTAGTGTTTACAAAGAATGTGCGGCATAGGACAAAATAGCTTATCCAAAATTTCCAGCGAACCTTTTTCGTTTAATAGCTTTCATAATCAGTTCTTGCTATCTGTAGACGATTTAGTTCAATGTAGGAGAGATTCTTCCATGTAGAGGACTGAAATAATTGATTCAATAAGTCCATTACTGTTGGGGTGCACCCTAAAGCTACGTGAAGATCTTTCGCAGAAGTAAGAAAAAATTAACAAGACAGCTCGCTGGCTTACCCGTTCAGCTTAAGAATGCCTTTCTATCTGCCCATATATAGCCAGACGCCTCAATTCCATTAAGAAATGGCCACAAACATATTGTGTCCACGCCACCGTTATCTCTGCCATTTGGCTTCCCTCTCTCCAACTCACACACTCCTGTTCCATGTATCTCTCCATTCCATCTCTTTTCCTCATCCTTAGTCTCTCTCTCCTCCTTTCCTCCGCACCTGCCCGTCTCTAAATACCGATCCGGCTCTGGAACCAGACTACGGCTACGCCTGACGATCCTATTGGCGACCACCACCAGTTGTCAGCGATTGAAGGAGGGCAGGACTCTTCTCTTCCAACTCCACTTTTATGGTCGAGGATGTGTCAACCGACCTCAGCCAAGAAGGACTTTGAAGAGTCCTCCCCTCCTTCAGCTGCGGAGGGCTGCCCATCTCGCCCTCTGCTCAAGGCCTCTGCAGTTCGGCACGATGTGCCTCTTTACAAACGCCTCCTGGCTCTCGGCGCCCACACTCGGTCGTACCAGCTCGGAGAATCGATCTACAAGACCTACGATCTTCTCGTGGCGGACGACCTCGGTGAGGCTGTTCCGATTCTAGCCTGCTTGTCAGGGGGGAGACGGTACATCTTGCCGATCTGCAAGCCTTTTATGTTACCTGACTGCCTGGCTTGGTAAATCAGCCGCCTTGTCTCCTCCCTTTTCACATTGTTTCCAACATTTGTGTTAAATTTGGCCTAATGTCCCTCAAAGTGGGCAATGGCTAATTTAAAGCCCTAACAAAAAAAAAAAAAAAAAAAATCCTTTCCCCTTCCATCTGTCACACTCCTAGTTAGTCTCTCCTTTTCCATCCTATCCACAGAGGCGATTATCTTTTCTATTTTTGTCAGCCTACCCCAGATCATTTTTCTTACCTGAGCAGGGATATTTAACTTAACTGATAAATGAACGCCATATCTAATTTGCTTTACAATTGCGCGAAGTTTCCCCATAAGGAATCCTCGTATTAAGAATGGGTAGGGTAAAGCTGATATTTTCTATGGACTGGATCTAATCCAAGTGCCAAACCAGCTAACCACTTCCAAACAGTTGCTGGAAGCTGTTGACAAAACAGATATTTGGGATTTGAATATAGCCTTCCCAGTTCGAAGTCCCAGATGAGCTGAATGAAACCAAGAAAGTAAGAATAAAGCAACAATGGCGTCATTCTAATTACAATCTCTACTTTATTCTTGCTACCTTATAAAATTTCAGACATTGCAAACCAAGGGAATTGTATTCAGCGTTAATTAGCCTCTAACAAACGAGATTTTTAAAAATTCAATTAAAAAAAGTCTAGAAGTAGCAAGAGTAAAATGAAAATATGTGTCTTTCGAAGTGGAGGAGTTTTATCAATATACAGGCACCTTATATTCCGGAGGAGTTGGCCCACGAACACATCGCCTCTATTTCACCCCGTCATACACTATCATGCTGTCCCTCCCTCCAACCCACTCCACCCTCATTCACATTCTTCTCTATCCCATTTCTCCAACTCACTACGTCACTCTGCCCCTTCCCTCCCTTAAAGGCCTTCCATCTTTGTCCCGACCAAGCAGCCCTTTTTGGGACGGTACTTTCAAGGTGGTCAAACAGGGTTGTTTTCTACATGATACTGGAGTTTGGTCACTAATGTAATCTTTAGTTTGATATTGTCTTTATTCATTTACTTATTTTTTTTTATATTTAGTGTCCATCTTACAGGTTAACTTGGGTTTGTTTCACTGGCTACCTTTTAGTACTATCTGGCATACCTATATATATCAGTTTGAACTGATCATGATAATTTTATCCTCCCTTTTCATATTTTCTGCAAACCAGCCGTGGCATTGCCAGTTCAGACAGAAATGGTTGTAAAGCCAATATTCATTCACTCTCGCCTCCTCAGTCTGACTCATATATATTCTCCTAGTCATCCACTCTTTCTCACACACACCTCAAATCTAGCAGAAGACAGGCCTTGTGTGCTGGGCATTCCCCAGGCCCTGTCTTCCCCCTTACTGTTATTTTAATCAGCCAACACCCCACTGACTGGGCTAATGTATGGCCTGGCCTTCACTATAAGTGAAGGAAATCTTTAAACTAACTAACTAACTCTCTTTCTACCGGGCCAGTTAAGGGCCCGGACTGTACTATAGGTGCAGAAATCTTCAAACGAACGAACTCTCTTTCTTTTGTCTCTCCACATGTAGCCTACAGGGTGGTTCATATATAAAGCTCCTGCCTCAATTTGCCAGGTGATTTCTTGTGTATTGTTGGGACGGCTCAGTCAACGTTATCACTATTAATCCTGCAACATTTATTCATTCCCTATTGCCAGTATCACACCCACACCAACAAACTGAGCCGTACCTGTAACACAAGAAGATTCCGCCTGTTGGGTTTCCAGTGAAGTGCTCTTTATGTATTTTGCATTCATGTAATATTTATGTTTTTATGTATTATGTATTTTCTAGAAAGCAGAGTCCGGGATCTACCATGAAGTGGTCGAACTGGAGAATGTGAATCGACTAGAGTTCCACACACACGTATACTTTCCCGAGATCCTCAACGACCACGTCATACCTGGCACCCACGTCCTCATCGATGCTACAATATCGGAAAACAATCTCAACGCACAGCACTTCTCTCGCACGGGTAATATTCGTAACAGGAGGCGAACACTGAGATGATTTAGGAGATAGCAGAAATGGAAGAGTGGCAATGGTCCGTTTGTTCTACTTCGTCATAGATTTTTAGTCCTTTTGGTCTTACTTGCCATAGATATTTGTCCTTTTGTTCTAACTTGGCCTGCATTTTTGTCCTTTTGTTCTAATATGACCTTGATTTTTGTCCTTTTGCAGGTTGTTCAGTAACTCTACCTCCTATCCATAATACTTCTTCCTGATTAGCACCATATTATAGTGTTAATCTGTTGCTAGGACACAGAACTCGAAATGGAGTGATGGAGATTTCAGGACAG
>JAGKTI010035644.1:0-11218 GCA_018397915.1 Birgus latro | reverse complement strand
GCTTTATCAGTAGAAGAAATAGCTACAGAGCCATCCGAGTAGAAAAGAGAAGGGAAGGATGATGAGGTAAAGTTGTTAGAAGGGTTTTTGGCAAGGTGCCAGGAGCGGGAAGAATTCGAGTTGGAGAGTTGAGAACATTTAGTGTGGATGAAATTATTTTTAGCCGAGTGAAGAACAGACTTAGGACGATTCAGGGCAGAAACATAAGAAAGATGTGATTCAGTGGTAGGTTGGCACCGGCACCTTTTGAAGGCCGTCTCCTTGTTGCGGACAGCATTAGCACAAGCGTGAATAAACCAAGGCTAACTTGCATTAGACAAAGGATATGGGAAAGGAATGTATGGTTCCATACCCGAGAGAATAACCTCCGTAATGCGTAAGGCACACACAGGTGGCTCCCGGCCATGGAAGCAATAATTATTCCAGGGAAAATCAAAGAAGTACTGCCTGAGGGCCTTCCAATCCGCAGCTCCAAAGTGCCACAGACGTCATTTTTTGGAGGGACCACAGGCCGTACTGGAGCGATAGGACAGGTTAAGGTAATAAGGTTATGATCAGAGGAGCCCAATGGAGAGAAAAGATCAACAGTGTAAGCAGATGGATTTGTTGTAAGGAAGAGGTCAGGTATGTTGTAGCTCTCTCCAAGGCAGTCAGGGATACGGGTAGGGTGCTGAACAAGCTGCTCTAGGTCATTTAGGATACAAAAGGTGTAGGCTTGTTCATCAGGTGGATCAGTTAAGGAAGAGAAGAGCCAAAGGTGGTGGTGAACTTTGAAATTTCCAAGAATGGAGATTTCAGAGAAAGGAGAAATCGATAGAATGTGTTCCATTGTAGAAATAAGGTAGTCAAAGAATTTTTTATAGTCAGTAGAACTAGGTGATAAGTAACCAGCGCAGATATATTTAGTCAGAGAATGACAGGAAAGCCGAAGCCAGAGAGTAGAGAAATCAGAAGAATCAAGTTCAGGAACACGAGAGCAGGATAGGTCATTACATACATATACACAACAGCCACCTTTGGCTTTGAAATGAGTGTAGAGAAAGTAGGAGGATACAGAAAAGGATGTGCTGTCATTTGCCTCAGACAGCTGAGTCTCTGTTAAGAAGAGAAGGTGAGGTTTAGAGGAGGAGAGGTGGTGTTCCACAGAAAGAAAGTTAGAAGAAAGGCCGCGAATGTGGCGGAAATGAAGAAGTTAGTCAGACAGTGGTTCCAAGCATATTGAGTCATCACCGGGAGAGGGGCGGATAGTGGGGACATTTATGATCCTCCCCTCCCGGGGACTCCGAGACATTGTTAGAAGCCGCCATTTTTCTTCATTTTTAAAAAGTAGTGTAGTGTGTACTGTGCATGAATGGTGTAGACAGTTAGAGAAACTTGCATTGGAGAGCATGCTGGCCTCCTCTCCATGTAACTGAAACACTGAAAAGTTTAGCAAAGGCGGATGGTAAGGAACTAGTCCCGAGGGCTGATGAAACGGGAGCTCCAGCTCTCCCTGTCATCAGCTTTCCATCCACCTCGGGAGTATTGCCCTGCCCGACTGGTGCTACAGTCTACATATGCAGGTTTGACATAACACTAATTACTGCACAATACTGTCCAACACTAATCATCACCAACAAACTCCCTCCTTCCTTAGTCCCTTAGTCTTTCCATGAATGCTCATATTTGATCATCTAAAAATCTCCATTCATTCACTTCGTTTCACCTTATTGTCATTAAGTAACTTTTTTATACCATAGAAAATTGTGCTGAAGTCATATAAAGAAAACCTTCCCATAGCCATTGCTGATTAGAAGCCGAGCTCTAGAGGGACCTTGAGGTCAAGGTCACTGATCTTGTGCACGTCACTTTAAGTCATCACAGTCTATAAGTCCACCAAGTCTGGTGGCTTTAATGCTTCATGGAAAATTATATGACATTCGGAATATTCCGAAAAGTCCCAGTTTTTGGTCGTGAACGACCTCGGGGGATATTCATCCTATTAAGATCATATTCCTTTCAGACCTGCACCCTGGCAACTGGCATATGCTGTAAATATTTCTGCTTTCTATCTTGAGTCGTTCCTGAGATAGTGTCATCAAATGGTTTCTATGTCCCGGATAGTATCCGGAGATCCGGTTAACATATTTCCTTCCAATATTGCCAGATGAAATGGCCAGCTGGAGGACTCAACCGACAAAGTTTGAAGGTTATTGAGCAAATGGCCTTCGAGTAATAGCCAGTTACTTTTTGTTTTTTCCTCAGAATTATCATTTAGACTAAATATTTGTTCACTGTAACGTTTAGCTGAATATAGTAATTTCTAAAAATACATAAAGATAAACTTGTTTGTCATAGGCTAATTTTTTCACAAACAAGAATTGTTCTGTACATTTTCCTTGTGCTTGAGAAAACATTTTTTTTTTTTTACAAATTACAGTTATGCATTAAGTAAATAAAATATCAAATACAGTACCATCCCGTATGGGGGAGATTTATGAGTTGACATTATTGAAAATTTTCACCCGTGGGATAAAACTTTGTTCAGAATTTCCTTGCATTTTTTTTTTGTTGCCACAGTCGACTATATATGATTAATATCTTGGTATGAGAGGAAATTATTAATCTAGAGAACACAGCTTATGCAAATACAAAAGCACTTTCCGAATGTTCATGTAAAAATACCATTGTAATGAAAAATCCGGATCATCTCTCTGGTGAATGTTTCTGTGATGTTGGCGGCAAGCACCGCGGCATTTGGTTCTTGTCAATTGAATACCCCACAGACCAGGAACGGAATCTTGCTGCTAAAGGTATGGCTAGTGGAACAACTGAACTATTATATTGCAATTGATGCCAAAGTGGTTTAATGCCGTTGGTGCGAGTGAGTATAGGACTGTTGGAGTTAATAACGTATCCATTAACCCTCTCATAATATTTCAGTCCCTGCCTTACGATTATATTCAGCTGTGAATTTGTATACATTAATATCGGCATCATAATACCTATCATGATCGGGAAAACTCTAGTATTGTTTTCCACATAGAGCAGGGCATTTTCTCGGCAGAGAGTGAATATAGGAGCCACAGAGTGTTAATTATGTTACCATGTTGACCTACTGAGCTAATTCATAAGTTCCAAGGAGGTCAAGGCGAGGCACAGCTGTAATAACAAAAGTGTGTGGACAGATGACGCTTTGAGGGCTGGCCTTGCCAACAAAACTGGATTTCAGTTATTATACAATATATTCTGGGTTTAATAAGTTCTTATTTGCCTGTACACATGTAATATGTGTTCTTCCTTTGCCTGTTACCTACGTACAGTGGCTCGGTTCCTGGGTTAGCCGTAAATCGTCATATTAACTGAGCACTGTCACAGACGTCCGCCCAGAACCCCGCCCACACACACACACACACACACAGTACCTTCATCACCACTCCTGCCACAATGACATTTCCAAAATTTTCACTTCACTCTTAGTGCTTCAGCTAGGCCTGTGTAAATCATTGCTACCACCACTAATACAGTGATCATTGATACTACAACAGTCAGACTCATCACTCACTGCCACCATAATGACCATCATTATCACCGGTACAGTCACAGTTCCCACAGTAACTATAATCATATTCACTATCAAGACTACCACTAATTATTAACATTACCTCAAATGTTAATAAAACCACCGCTACTAAACCTACCATATCAATCACTGCCACAAATACTATAGTCACCATCACTACCATGCTTACCACTCTTACTAACACTACCTCGAATGTTGCTATAAACATCTTTACCGCACCTACCACATCCAGCTTTACCACAAATACTATAGTCACCATCACTACCAAGACTACCAGTATTACCAGCATTACCTGATCCAGCACCACAATGAATACTATAGTCCCCATTACTACCAAGACTACCACTATTACAAACATTACCTGACCCGGCACCACAAAGAACACTATAGTCACCATCACTACCAAGACTACCACTGTTACCAACATTACCTGATCCAGAACCACAACAAATACTATAGTCCCCATCACTACCAAGACTACCACTGTTACCAACATTACCAGATCCAGCACCACAACAAATACTATAGTCACCATTACTACCAAGACTACCACTATTACAAGCATTACCTGATCCAGCACCACAACGAATACTATAGTCACCATCACTACCAAGACTACCACTATTACCAACATTACCTGATCCAGCACCACAACGAATGCTATAGTCACTATTACTACTACAACTATAGCCGTTATTATCACCATCAAAGCGAGTACCATTGTCAGTATCACGATAACCACTCTCATTATCATTAGCACAGCCACCATTATCACCATCTCTACCTTAGTTACCACTAGAACAACTCTCACCATCACTACCAACGCCACCACTATCACCGTTTGTTTTCTAATTCCTTGTTATTCTTCTTGGCCTTATTCCCAGTCTGGGTTGGTTGGTATTGTGCACCTCCTCCACTGTCTGCTGTGTCCTCCATCCACTTGCCAGATTGTCTTGCTTCACATGCATCTTTCCATCTGAATCTTTGTTTCCATCGGGCCCTCTTTCCCCCGCCTATTGACTCCCTTCATGCCACCTTATCTGGTCACCCATTGTCCATTTTCCACATTATGTGCATACCAGAGTAACATCGCCTACCCATGCCTCACTACTACTTAGCTCATATCATTTTTTGAGAGGTTTTCTGTTCATGAAATGTTAAATATCTGTTACAATAACATCATTGGTGCCCTAGCCACTGTTATCTCTCACATTTTTCTCAGCGTCCACACTTCTAATTCCACGTTGTCTATAACTGATGTGATTTGTGAGAGACAAGTGGAGGTGAGTACAGCCTCCCGACGACAACAGGACTAAGGATCCTCCAAGGGCAGGTAAGTATTTTCACGTTTCTAGTTAGATTAACTTAGATCGGGGGAGGGAATAACACATTTCGGCCATAACACTTAGTCAGTGATAAGAACTCTAAGTTAAGTCTGATAATGTAATAGTGAAGTTGCCAAAAATGTTGACTGTGCAATGTTAACTACTGTGAACTGTTTTCACAGCAATGTGTTCTATATAGTTAGGAGCCAAATTAGCTTGGTTGCCACTTGAACAATGTTCAGCCTTTCTCAGAACTCGGGATGGCTGCCTCCACCATCTTGAATGTTCAACTTTTGATCTCGATGACATAAAGGGTCGTTTAATACCATTTTTTAGGGGTTTAAAGGGAGGGGAGTTGATTTCTGGAGTTATTTTTTGGATACGGGGACAAAGTGAAGGTCAGGTCAGCGGTCAAAGATCAGATTTGCCGCCATAGTCGATTCTGAGAAATGCCCAAAGTTGCACAGGTGGCAGGCAAGCTAATTTGCCTCTCCAAACTATACAGGACACATTTCCGTGATGGAAGTTGGCAGTGGTTAACACTGTAAGGTCATATAAAGGAATTATAAGGGTGGCAGCTCGACTGTAAGGTAAGGTAATGAACTTCAGTAAAGTCGCTTCATCCATCAAAGTTCAGAAGCTTCAGCTAAATTTTGTAATATTAGGTTTGTTAGGCCAGAGTAGGTTGGGCAGCAGTAGTGGCAACACTGCCTGCACCCGGTGGACTAGGCCTGCCCTGACCTGACCCCTCCAGGCAGATCAGGTCAGGGCAGGGACACCACTAGAATAAAAACGAGCCACGACGCTACCTCCTGGGTGGTTTGGAAACACGTTCACACACACACACACACACACACACACACACACACACACACACATACACACACACACACACAGTTCTTATCCTTCCCGTTTCCTTTTCACTTGTCTCATCGCATGGTCTACATACGAGTACACTGTCATCCTTGTAGTAGCTGGTGGCAGCCATCGTCAACTCACTTGATGTAGTACTGTTTGCTTCTTCCATCATCTTTACGATTCTGTGTCTGCATCTGCCCTACTCTCTTCCTCCTTATTTTTTTTCATTTTTTTTTTAAATCTGAGGAGGGGAAGGAAGAATACTTCACCAGTATCCGTGCTTGTCGTAAGAGGCGACTGAAAGAAGCCTTTTTGTTTCCAGTCTTGTTCTCCTTACTGTGCTCTCCTTCTCTTCTTCCCCATCTCTCTTCTTGATGTTTCCTTGTTTCTTCCGGCCTTCATTTTCCCTCAACTCCTATCAGTTTATATATGTGGTTTTATAACACGGATAGTTTAAAGACCTCTCATTGACACTGACCCTTCCTCCGCTCCTCCCTATGCTTTAGCGCTAAACTGTTTCATCACTAAACTGCTTCATCACGAAAACTACTTCAACGCCAGGCTTTGTGCCATACGAATATAGCCCATTTATGGTTTGTGCAAGTTACTTCCCCCCTGTGGCGGGGGGGGGGACAAAAATCTGGCCGCACTATGGGGTGGTACTACTACTCTGTGGCCAGATTGTGTTAGGAAGAATTCCGCCACCGTATTCCCTGCGTGTCATAAAAGGCGACTAAAAGGGGCGGGGTGAGGGGACAATGGACCCCCTCCTCTGTTTTTTAGTTCCTAAAAAGAGACAGGCCAGAGAAAGGGATGGGGGATCGAGTTATCCCCGTACCCTGAAGGTTGGGTCTATGAATGTGCGTGGTTGTAGTACGATTGAGGCTAAAAGGGAGATTGGGAGACAGTTTGTGAGAAGAAAGTTGGATGTGTTAGCTCTGAGTGAAACAAAGATGAAAGGGAATGGTGAGTCTTCGTTTGGAAGTGTGAATGGAAGATTGTCAGGTGTTGATAGAGGAAGGGCAAGAGAAGGTGTGGGCTTGTTAGTGAGCCCGGAAGTACAGCAGTGTGTGACTGAATGGAAGGAGGCATCATCGAGGCTGATGTGGGTGAAAGCGAAATTTGAACGTGAGTTGTGGGTATTTGTGAGTGCATATGGACCTGGTAGTGAAAGGGATGAAGAAGAGAAGGAGTCCTTCTGGAATGATGTTGATGAGTGTTTCCATAGCTTTGGAGCGAATGTGAATGTGGTAATGATGGAGGATGTGAATGCTAGAGTGTGAAATGTAGCAGTTGAAGGTGTAGTTGGTATGCATGGTGTGCCTGGAAGAAATGAAAATGGGGAACGAATGATAGGTGTGTGTGTTGAGCGAGAGATGGTGACTGGGAATACCTTGTTTGAGAAGAAAGATATTTATAAGTATACATGGGTGAGACAGGAGGGTGGAAGGGTCGTTGACAGAGCATTGATGGACTATGTGGTTGTTTCCAGGAATGTAATAGGAAGATTGTTGGATCTGAGAGTTTTGAGAGGGGAGGGTGGAGGTATGTCTGACCACTACCTGGTGGAGGGAAAGTTGAGAGTAGGTAAGAGATAGGTGAGAGCTAGGAGAGTTTGGTGTTGCAGGGAGGTTTTGAAAGTGAGTGAGTTAGATAAAAGAGAGTGGCAGTGTGGAGGAGGAATGGCAGTTGTTTAAGAGTGCTGTGGTGGGGCATGCAGAAGAGGTGTGTTGTGTGAGACGAGTGGGTGGTGGTGTAAGAAAGGGAAGTGAATGGTGGTGCGAGGAAGTAAGTATGGCTGTGGGTGAGAAGAGCCACGCATATGAAGTGTGGTTGCATAGGAAGGATGAGGTGTCATATGAGAGGTATAAGGAAAAGAGGAATAGGGCGAGAAGGGTTGTGCGTGATGCTAAAGTGGCAGCAGATGAGATGTGGGGTAGGCGGATGACTGAAAATTTTCAAGAGATTAAGAAAATGTTTTGGATGGTGAAACGTGTGCGAAAGGGGGAGAGTGTAGGAAGGAGCGAGTAAAAGCAGAGGATGGAAGGATGTTAACTGAGATGGATGCAGTAAGGAAGAGATGAGCGGAGTTCTTTGAAAGATTGTTAAATGTAGAGGATGAAAGGGAGGCTGAGATTGTGGCAGATGAAAGGGTGCAAGGAATAGATGTGTTGGGATAGTTGAATGAATCTTTGATCACGATGGAGGAAGTGCAAGAGGCAGTAAAGCAGATGAAAACAGGGAAAGCTGCAGGTATGGATGGGTGTGCTGTGGAATGCCTGAAACGTGGTGGAGCGACAATTGTTGACTGGTTAGTAAGGTTGTTGAATGTGTGTTTTGTGCACGGTATTGTGCCAGTTGGCTGGGCAAGTGCTTGTGTGGTCCCACTGTATAAAGGTAAGGGTAATAAGTATGAATGTACTAGCTTTAGAGGTATAAGTCTGTTGAGTGTTGTAGGTAAGGTGTATGGTAGAGTGTTAATTAAGAGAGTTAGAGAGGGTACAGAGGGAGTGATTGGTGATGAGCAGTGTGGCTTTAGGAGAGGGAGGGGATGTGTGGATCAGGTGTCTGCTGTGAGACAGGTGTGTGAAAAGTATTTAGCGAAAGGTAAGGATGTGTTTTGGGCATTCATGGATTTAGAGAAAGCATGTGATAGAATTGATAGGGAGGCTTTGTGGAATGTTTTAAGATTGAATGGGCTTGATGGAAGGTTACTAAAAGGAGTGAAAAGTTTTTATGTAAATAGTAGAGCATGTGTAAGAGTGGGAAATACTGTGAGTGACTGGTTTCCCGTGAGAGTGGGGCTGCGGCAGGGATGTGTGATGTCGCCTTGGTTGTTTAATATTTATATGGATGGTGTTGTAAGGGAGGTGAATGCAAGAGTGTTAGGTGGAGGACTGAGTCTGGTGAATAATGGTAGAGAGTGGAATCTGAAGCAGCTGCTGTTTGCGGATGATACTGCACTGGTGGCTGATTCAGAGGAGAGATTGAGACAGTTGGTAGAGGAGTTTGGAATGGAGTGTGAAAGGAGGAAACTAAAAATAAATGAGAATAAGAGTAAAGTGATGAAGTGTACGAGGCTGGTAGATGGTAGGAGGATGAATATAGTTTTGAATGGTGAGTTGCTTGAGGAGGTTGAGTGTTTTAAGTATTTAGGGTCACATGTTGCTGTGGATGGAAGAATAGATGCAGAAGTGAAGTTTAGAGTGAATGAAGCTGGAAAGGTGCTGGGAGAAATGCAAAAAGTGTTTAGATGTCGTTCACTCAGAATGCATGTAAAGAGAAGGCTGTATGAGGGTATTGTGGTACCGACTGCATTATATGGGGCTGAAACATGGAATATGAGTGTAGCAGAGAGGAAAAGTTTTAATGTAATGGAGATGAGGTGTCTGAGGAGTATGTGTGGAGTGACGCGTATGGATCGAGTGAGAAATGATGAAGTGTGAAGGAGAACTGGAATTGTTCAGGAGATGGCTGATCGAGTTGAGCAGAGGGTGTTGCAATGGACTGGGCATAAGGAGAGAATGGATAATGAGTGATTGGTGAAGAAGATAACTAGAGCTGATGTGAGAGGTGTAAGGTTGAGAGGAAGACCACGAATACGATGGATGGACAGTGTGAAGAGAGCATTGGATGCGAGAGGGTTGTCTGTTGAGCAAGGAAGAGTGGCTGTGAGTGATACAAATGAATGGAGAGAAACTGTGAATGAATAAATGATGATGCAGCCCTGAGGGGATATTCTCCTGCATTTTGTCTGATCACCTGATGAGGTCAGGTGCGGGTAAGGGGCTGGATCCATTATGATGTGGCAGGGGTAAACCAGCTTTGCTGTCGGGCCCTGCTGCGGATGTCACTGACTGCACTGCGTAGTTGACCCTCGTGCGGTGTGGTGCGGTGAGGATATGTCCCTTCTCCCCTTTGGGGCTAAGATGCGAATGAATGTGTATTAGTGGATGAGTAAATTGGTAGTGTTGACCTGTCTCGGCTATCTCCCTTTTCTTGGGGGAAGCAGCCTAGGTATATAGATAGATAGATAGCAAGTTACTGATTATTCCCTCCTTCCTTCCTTCCTTCCTTCCTTCCTATCTTTTTTTGTAAGTCTTCTTCCCACTTCAGGTGGCACTACACTGAGTGACAGTTTAATGGTGTCCAGTAACTCGGAAAACCATTTACAATGCTGGGTGTTAGCCACATAACCAGATCACTGTATGTGGTGGAGCCAACTATAGTGCCTCTGTTAACTAGGTGTAGAGATGCAAAAGCGGCATCCAGCCGGGAACCAAACCTCCATCCCTTAAGCCACGTCTTGCCTCAGCAATGCACCGTCAACACACAAGGGAACATGGCTTGACTGCATGGAACGGCCCTCCAGGGGTGGTTGCTTGCCTTTGGTCGATGGGTCTGCTGAGCTAGACACACTGGGGTTGATGAACAACAACAATAACAACAAGACTGTTATGCACTTATCATTAGCTACAGTACTTTCACCTTGCTCTGAATCAGTCTTGCAATATCATCCCCCCCACACTTCACACTGTCCCACACCTCGTCTCATCAACGCTACAATCCCAACCTTTGCTCTTACTCTATCATTCATCCCAGACGTCTTTCCCTTGCATCTCAAAGCACCGCTTCTCACATTCCTTTCATCTTTTCTATCTCTTTGTTATATCAATTTTTATTAAGTGCACACTTCATATATCTCAGCCTAATTAAACGGTAACACTTACCTCACCAATTTCACAGAAACACCTCCGCTAATAGCATTATACCAGTCCTAAATTAGTCTAGTCTATCATGCATTCAATATAGACGGTAAGAATTAGTGTCAGAGTGGTGCGTATGGCACGTTGGAGACCGGGTGGGCCATAAGGAACAGACTATTATCTTTATGCCTGTTGTAGTGCACAACAAATTAAAAACATTAATAAAAAAAATTATCCCAGTAATTATTACATGCACACTCATTCACACACGGCAATCTGATCCTCATTCTCATTTTCTTACGCTCATCCCAGAACCAGGCCCCATTCACCATCATTTTTGTCGCCTTTTATAATATGTAGGAAATGTGTGGTATTATTTTCCCCCATAACCAGAGAAAAGTTTTTTGGTGTTTAATTAAAAGACGTGTGTACTGTTGTAGTTTGTGTCTACACTAAATGTACTGTACAACTGTGTCTATTCCCTGCTTGAAGGTACTGAATGAGTTGAATAAGTACTTATTGCTGGTTCCTTTTACTACCATGGTGTTACTTCCTAAGAATGACGCCAGCCTTCCAGATGTAACTGTATACACCGGAGGGATGGCAGTTATTTTTGTCTGTAAAATCTGCAAGAAAACCTGGACGAGTAAACTTGGTCAGTGAAGTGAAAATCTGCAGTGCCTGTACCTTTGTCCTAAAGCCAAGATGACTGTAGTGAGTGCAAAGAATCAAGTGATACGTCTGCTGAGTGTTAACTATAAGCTTTC